>CAEFZY010028565.1:0-62783 GCA_903066815.1 Brachyrhaphis roseni | reverse complement strand
AAAAAAAGTTTTTCTACCAACTAAATACATAAATCTGCCAAAATAAAACAAAGTTGTTTTTGTTTTTTTGTAAATGTTTCAACAGAAAAAATGTATGATGACGAAAAATACTGGAAACTAAACTGGTTTCATTTTTCATCATAAATTCAATTTATAAAGGAGAATTCCTCCTAATTTAGGGAAACTAGTTCATCATTCATGCACATAATTACCCCAAGGTAGTGACAGTAGTTTCAATAAAATATTCAACTCTTCCAAAGAACAGAAATATCTGGGAGACTCAGGTAAAATGATATTAATGAGCTGCCATACATCAGTCTCCTTAGAAACACACTTCATGGATGGTTATTATCTCAGTAGATTTTTCATTTCCCAGTTATTTTAGCAACATTTTGACCTGATTCCCTCCCGGCTCTGCACTCGCTTCAAAGTTCACAGTCCCAAACTTGATAAAAGTTGTAACTTTTACTGATGATGCATTTAATTATGGGCTGGAAATAGTAAGACTCTGTTCATGTGAACTTCAAAGTTCTCCCTCAAAAATATTTCATTTTCTGCTTCTAATTCTCCAGAGGTTGAGGAACATCCAGAAGAAAAGCTGCTAAAGCAAAACTTGGAGAAAAATTGATTCATTTCCCGAACTTGTAGGACTAAAACTCCCAGACCTGAAACTAAATGTCAAGTTATAGAATCAGACCATGTAAACAATATCTGTTACTTGTCTCAGCATCTTGTCTAATTGTTTTTGTGATTTATTTTGTATTAATTATTTGCATATTTCTTACTGCAAAAACAAAATCTTACTAAGTATATATATGTTTTTTAGATATTTTTGCATTTCCAACTTCAAGGTTTTTTTTCTTCTTTTGAACAAAATGTATGGCCTCAATTTCGCTCCATAGTCATTATTTAAAGTAAATAATTCCTTAATATTGATTAAAAAAAATAAAATAAAAAAAAAAACAAAAAAAACTGTGGTAGTTCCTGGCAGACTATTTCAATTTTAAAACATTTTTCCCATGTTACAAGTGAAATAATCTACCAATTTTATAATCAATAATCAATTTTAAGACATTATTGGCTTAAAACAAGCTCCCATTTCTTACTGAAAAGGCTGTTAATTTTGTCGTATTTCAAGTGTACTGAGATATTTGCGCAAGAAATTAGGCAAAAATATTTGGTAATATTTTTTGTTTTTGCAGTTAATCTTTTCAGTTTAAATCTACACGATGCATGGAGATGAGATGTTATTATATTCTCACAGTTTTTATCTTCATCTGCTATAATTACATTCATTCCATTAATAAACTATTTATTAAGTCTCCTGTCAGACTTGGAGACCAAAGTGTTTTACTTCCAGTTTAGTCGGCGGCTCTGAAGCTGATTCGTCGCCCTGCGCAGATTGGTCACACACACCGAGCAGAGCCGCAGTAAGAAGATTTACGCGCACGGATTTGCTCTTGGCTTCTGATTCGCTAAATTGTTCCTGCATGAACAGGTTGCAGGACGACGGGAGGAAACAGATCCTGCAGGAATTTGTCGGGAACAACAGTGGAAGAAAGTGGAAACTGCGATCGGATGAAGTCTGCGGCTGCGGCGCGGAGGTGTTTGCGCACGGAGAGCGTTGCGCACCGGAGGAACTCGCTTGGAAAGCCGCCGTTTACTGCGTAGCTGCCGGGTTTCTGCTTCATAGATGAAAACCCCACCGGAGAGACCTGGGGGCCCCTCCGTCTGCCACCGCCGGGGACCATGGCGGACAACTTCTCGGATCTGATCAACGAGTCGCTGCCGGCGGCTCCGGGCGCGCACTACAACTTCCCTGCGCTCATATTCGGGATTTTACTGATCATCACCGTCACTGCTGGAAACGTGCTGGTGTGCCTCAGTGTTTACTTGGAGAAGGCTTTAAAAACTACAACCAACTACTTCATAGTGAGTCTGGCGTTTGCTGATTTGCTGCTGGCGGTTCTGGTTCTGCCGCTCTTCGTTTACGCAGAGGTGAGCAGCTAAAAATGCTTCTGGTTTTTTTTATTGTGAGTGCCTCTTCACTCTGTTACCTCTAAATAAATTCCTGTGCAACAATTTGACTGGCAGCAAGTTTATCTCAATGCAAAGTTCTTAGAGGTGGAGTAAATAAAAAATCATGGAAATGTCTGAGCTCCAAAAGTCCATTTATTTTTTCGTTTAGAACTCAGAAATTTCCGAATTTTTCCTAGAAAAATTCTGAGCTCAATCTCAAAATTTCCGATTTTTTTCTAGAAAATTTTCTACTTTTTGAGCTCAGAAAATTTCAAAGATTTTATAGAAAATTTTTCAGATTAATCTCAAAATTTCAGATTTTCTTTGCACGCATATTTTCAACTTTTTGAACTCAAATGTAATTTTTTCCTGGCAAATTTTTGACTTTTTGAGTGTAAAAGAAAACAAACGACAGTTTTCTACAAACCAGAAATGACAAACTCTAGATGCACATATAGTTCGCCAGCTGGCTAACGTATTAGCCAGCTGGCTAACTTATTAGCTAGCTGGCTAACTTATTAGCTAGCTGGCTAACAGAGCTGTTCATAAAAAATCGTATGAAAATTAGAAAATGGTGATTTCCACTACTTATTAACTAACACGTTTTATCTAAATTAGCTAAATATATTTAAAAGAAAGCCAATTTTTTTCTACAAAGTAATGTTGATATGAGCTAAATTGTTATCATCAATTTAGCTCATGTGCTAAGACTAGTGACCTTTCACCCCAGCCTCAGGTCTTCTGGAGCCGGTTTTCTTCCAGGATTGTCCTGGATTTATCTCCATCCATGGAAATGTTTGAGTTTCTGTTTTTACACTGAATTTAAAAAATGACACTTCAATTTGAGTCAGATACAACAATTACTTATTGTTTCATTATAACTTCATTAAAATAAGTGTTAGTACTTAAAACAATTAAAAACAAGCAATTTTAGATATGCAAGAATAAGTTTACTAAGATAAGCAAATAAAAACACAAGAAATCCACAGTTTTTATAGCTGGTGACAAATTTTGCTAAAGACAAAACACCTAGCTATTTTATTTTATTAACTAAAATGAGACCTGATTAGCTTTTTCAATAAATATGTAAAAAGAAAAAACCCACTTAAAAATCTAAAGCTCAGAGTTTGCATTAAAAAAACCTTTACATTAAAAGCCTTATGCCACTGGTGTCTTTCTGTTGTAGATATTATTGTTGTAGATATTATTGTTGTAGATATTATTGTTGTAGATATTATTGTTGTAGATCACATCGTGAGACTACAATGTACCAAAATCACAGACAAATGAGGCGTGTGTGGACTGGAGAGTGATCCAAAATGTACAAATGGATTCAATTTGCCAAATGAGGCAGAAATTTTACAAAAAAACAAACCTAAAATTTGGAGGCCATTTCCAGGCAGAAACGCAACAGAAATACAAAATAAACCTAAACGCATTCAGAAAATAGATCTGGTGTTTTGGATGCAAACACCTGCAGATGATTCTAGACTCCAGACGGAGATTATCGACATGAATCACCAGCAGAGGAACACGGGAGCTTCTCTACTCTAAATGAGCGGCTATAGTTCAGATTTCCCTGGTTATCCAGGTGATAAAGGTGAAATCTAACCGTCGTTTGAAAGCTTCCTGCTTGCTTTTCTTCCCTGTCAGCAGGGCCAGTCCAAGCCTTTTTGGGGCCCGAAATAGATTTTTATTTCAGGCCCCCTGTATGATGCTTTAGCATTACTAAGCTAGCTATCATTAGCATTATTTGTAATTAGCTTACATCATGACAGATTTATTATGGCTATTTTAACCTTATATGAATAATAAATATAAAAATATTATTTATATTTTAAAATGCAGATTGGTATTTAAGTGACCCATACTTGAAATAACATCAGCTGATAAAAACTAAATTTACAGTAAACATGTTTGATATTTTATATTTCCCCAACAGCAGAAATCATCACAGATGAACCGTTATTTCTGTAGTAACTATAAAAACAATGTAGGATTAATTTTTCAATGTGTAATTGCATTTAGTTTAGTATTATTCAATAGTATTATATATATATGTATATACATTGTAATCCTGCTAGCTTGGTGCCCAGGGGCGCCCCCTGGTGGTGTGGGGGGTCAGAAGCACATGCCTTGGGCCGGCTCTGCCTGTAAAAAGTCCAGTTTTTGATCTTGTTACGTCGCAGTGAGGCGTCACACCGCCGGCATGCAGTCCCTGGATGAGAGACGTCAGCGTGCGCTCACCTGCAGACGGCGGGGGAAAGTGGGCGGGGCCTGAATGTTTGTGTTCAGGATTACACATTTTCTCACTGGGATTTGGGTCAGCTAATGACGTGCTGTGTGTGTGTGTTCTGGAGCAGTTTCAGGGTGGAGTTTGGACCCTGAACATGACGATATGTGACGGTCTGATGACCATGGACGTGATGCTGTGTACCGCGTCGATCTTCAACCTGTGTGCCATCAGCGTGGACCGGTGGGTTTCCCCTTACTGTGGTCCGGATCACTGGTTCTACTGGATCTGTTTGGATTTTAGCCACTTTTTCAGTCAATCAAGGTTTTTAACTCTGTGTTCTGCTAATTTCCAAACAAAAAACCTTTTACTCACTGAGTTCATTTCAAACTTTCAGAAAGAATAAATTGCAGTAAATCATAACATTGCTGTTTCGAGACCATTATAAGTAATATAGTAAAGCAGTACAAGAACACATTCTGAAAGCTCAATAAACTTTAAATTCTAATGAGCATTTAACACTGGAACTGGAAACATCTTAAATGTGCAAATTAAATGAATTATGGAGTTTCTGTAAACAAAACTATCCTTCAAAAAAAGGGCTGGTTGAGACCAAAGGACCCGACTGAAGACTTCTGTCATCCAGATTTTGGCAGAAGGAGAGAAAAAAGTTATTCAAATGGAAATTATTGAATTCATTTTAATTTATCGCATGATTAATTGATTTATTGCTAGTTGCAACAGGCCTATTTTCAGCCGCTGCGGTTTTCTTTCACACTGCAGTGTGTCAAACGATCCACACAAGTTGAAAAACCTGTTCCCCTCCTCACCTGTGGGGGCGCTGCACCAAAGACCACTGAAGGAAACAACATGAAAACCTCTGAAGAAAATATTGAGCACTACTTCCTTTTTTATGAAATCTAAACAGACAAAAGTGGAGTGTGTCTTTGAAACAAAATAAATGTAAACTACCAACATTTGCTACTAAGCTAGTTGCTACATTACAAGGACATTTCCTGCTGCAAATGTATAGAAATAATCTGCTCGATTCATTAAGAAATTCTCTTTCAGTTACTTACTACACCTTGTCTTTTTCATTAAGCTGTGAATTATTCCATAGATTTGAAAATTTTTAGCATTATAGCTAAATATAATCCTATAGAAATCCAGAAAAAAATGGCTTTGGGTCAAAGAGCTTTTGGTCCTAATTTTGTGAAAAATAATCAAAGTTTTCCTTTGTTTTACAACTAGAAAGAAAACCAAACTTCGGTTGATGTAGCTCATGTTTGTTTTCCAGGTTCATTGCGGTGTCCATACCGCTGAATTACAACCGTAAACACGTGGACTACCGGCAGCTCATCCTGCTGTCCGCCACCTGGCTGCTGGCCTTGGCCGTCGCTTCGCCCGTCATCTTCGGCATCAACAACGTGCCGAACCGCAATCCCAGAGAGTGTAAGCTGGAGGACAACAACTACGTGGTGTACTCGTCCGTCTGCTCCTTCTTCATCCCCTGCCCCATCATGGTGCTGCTCTACTTTGGGATTTTTCGAGGTCTGAAGCGGTGGGAGGAGGCGCGGAAGGCCAAGCTGCGCAGCAGCATCGAGGCGTGCCGGAAGCTGCAGCAGAGCAGCGTGGTCGGCGGCGCCCTGCCCCCGATGATAGGCACCATCCCCGGGGCGCTGCCCATGCCGCTGCCCAGGATCATAGAGAGAGATCTGGCCCAGTCCCGCATGGACGACTCAGGCGACTACATCCAGCAGGAGATTCCTTATCCACGGCAGTACCGGGAAAACTCAGTGCCAACAGTGAGATTCAGCCAGCAGCAAGTCAAGAAGAGGGCGAAGATCAACAGCAGGGAACGGAAAGCGATGAGGGTCCTGCCGGTTGTAGTAGGTGAGTAAAAAATGATGGAAAACCAGAATTTAATGAGAACTGCTTTAAGTAAGGAGGTCCCTCTGGAGACTAATAATGTCTCCCAAATCCAGATTATGACTTAATCTCTCCCTTGTTTTCTCACCTGATAGTCCAGTAGACTCAGATAAGTTGACCTAATTTAGAGCAGAAATGTGGAGTGCTGTTTGGTGATTTATTTTAATATTTTTGCCACTGATCAACTCCTAACATTGTGGCGCCCAACATTATGGCGTCCAACTTGGGGCGGTTCTGTCAGTTTCTCTTGTCATCTGTGGTTAATTTTTCAATCCGTTAATGTTGGTTCTTAAGCTAAGGGTTATTTCACCCTGATGTTCCACTAAATTTGGTTTGATTGGGGACCAAAGTTGCAACATTAGTTACATTTTAAGCTGCTGCAGTTCTCTTTCACACCAATCAAACCCTTTGAAAAACCTGTTCCCCTCCTCGCCTGTGGGGGCGCTGCACCAAGAATCATTGAAGGAAACAGCATTTAAACCTCTGATGACACTGAGCACAACTTCCTTCATGAAATGTAAACAAATATGGAGAGATGTCAGATTTTAGCGGTTGTAGTATTTCTTTTTTATCTTTAGTTAAAGACCACAAGTCATTATTCCTCATAGTGCTGGTCTTATCATTTGTTTTGGTAGTATTTACCCATAATGCCCTGCACTGTAGTCCATTTCCTGCTTTTGGAGCGGTCTCCAGTCTGCTTGGTGTTCACATATCGATTTGAACCACACCAGCGTTCACTTAAACTGAACCCACACTGAGTTTTGTAGGAGAAACAGATTCCCTTTATGGGTCCGATTGAGCATTCACACCTCCCCAAACGAACAGGACTTTCTGGGGGTCCAAAATCCAAATCCAAACGGTCTGGATTTGGATTAAAGTGGACTGAACAGGACCAGTGGGAAAATACCCTTAAGGTGAATTAACACCAGCCCTGTTAAGTCCGCTCTAATCCAACTCTAGTCCGTCTATAAAGTTCGGTTTGTTTGAGGTGTGAATTCTGATGCACCTACAAATCTAGGTTTCAGTTTGAAGTGAACTCTGGTTCGGTTCGAATGCATATGTGAACGCCAAGCGGACCAGAGACCGTTCCAAAAGCAAAAAGTGGACTACAGCGCAGGGCATTCGGGGTAAAAAACACCAAAACCAATCCACTAAGCTCGCGCTAGCGGGAGAAATGGCTAGTGCTTTTTTAGCAGACAAAAGAGAACTAAATCCTAGAGGCGCTAAAATCTGATGTCACTGCATTGTAGTTAATATTTGGTGAAAAAGGTAGTTGTACTCAGTGTCGTCTACAGAGGCTTTCATGTTTTCGTCAGTGGTTCTTGGTGCAGCGCCCCCACAGGCCAGGAGGGGAACAGGTTGCTCAAAGGATTTGGATGGTTTGAGTCAGAGCAGAGAGAAAGAGAATCACAGCAGCTGGAGATGGAATAAATGTTAAAACTTTGGTCCCAATCGAACCAAGTCTACCGGACTGTCAGGTGGAAAAGCCCATGAGGTGACCAAACAAGGTTCAGAACGTTTCAATGCAAATTAGTCCTTTAATTTAGAGCCAAATAAGATGTGAACCAGACACCAACTTCATTGCCATTAGCCATTAGCAATAGCTAACACTAGCATACAGGCCACTGATGACACTAAACAACCTCACTTGGTTTGTGAATCTTCCTGCAGACTCTGATCAGAGCTCTTAGGCGAGGAGGTCGACCTTCCTTCAGGTCATCCTGAGTCCTGGAATAAAAGCGGCGCTCCTGACCAACCGTAGCTCCTCATGCAGCGCTGTCACAGCTTAAAGCCTGCAATCCAATTATCACACAGCACATGATGTTAAACTCAGACTGAGGAAACAGC
This sequence comes from Brachyrhaphis roseni, assembly GCA_903066815.1. Classification (NCBI taxonomy): domain Eukaryota; kingdom Metazoa; phylum Chordata; class Actinopteri; order Cyprinodontiformes; family Poeciliidae; genus Brachyrhaphis; species Brachyrhaphis roseni. Next base: position 54,754 of record CAEFZY010028565.1, on the reverse strand, counting down.
CTGAGATCCAGTCAGCGGCTGGTTTCAGCAGCAGACGAGTTTTATTCCTCATCATGCTGAGAAGCAAAATAAAATCTTCTGTTTTACTCTCAAAACAAACATAATTGGGTGCAAGTCGCTCAGCTAAGCAGATTTTAATCCAACATTGGTTTAATTACATTGGGTTGTACAACGTTAAACCCTCCAGAATAATGAGTGATGAAATCAATTTTACTGAAAACAAAGCAGATGTTTTCTGTCCGACTCTCAATTTCTCACATCATTGAGGACAAGCTGCAGTCTACTCTTTATTTCTACACAGCTCCCTTAAGGTCTGGACTTTGACTAGGCCACTGCAACACCTTGATTCTTTTCTTATTTCAGTTCTCCTCTTCGTCTTGCAGGCTGCTTCCTGTTGTGCTGGACGCCGTTCTTCGTGGTGCACACGATGCGAGCGTTGTGCCTGACGTGCGACATCCCCGACGCGCTGATGAGCACCGTCACCTGGCTCGGCTACGTCAACAGCGCCCTCAATCCCATCATTTACACCATGTTCAACACGGAGTTCAAGAAGTTCTTCAAGAAATGTTTCCGCAGCTGCTGCTGACAGCAGGTTGCTGCCTCCACAGACTGAAACACCAGAGGAGGTTTGGGTTCATAACCTCAGACTGGGACGTTTCCAGTTCACCTTGCAAACTGGAAGAACATTTCGTTAGAGTTCTGATTTCATTTGAGGTTTTTATGGATTTTATGTAAAATACAAACGGACTTTGTTTGGTCTGAAATAAAGATTTATTTGACCAGTTCAGAGCTTTTGTGGGAGGATGCTGTCCGTCCGCCTACAGCTGGATCTGCTAGCTAAAAAGCTAGCTGCGCTAATGCTAACGCACTAACCATAAACTTTAGTTCTGCTAAAGCTAAAGTACAACAAGGTATTGGGGCCACGCTAAGAAAATGTTTAAAGATAAAATGAGAATAAAGTGTGAATAAAACAATAATAAAGTCATAGTATTACAAAAATAACGTTGAAATAGTATGAGAATAAAGTTGTGGTATTGTGAGAATACTGTGAAATTTTATGACTTTATTCTCATATTACAATTCTATGCTTGTAATATTTTGACTTTTTTTTTTTTTTTTTATTGTTCCATTTCATGTTATGACTTTATTATTGTTGTTTTGGTTCAACTTTGTTCTCATTTTACAACTATTCTTGTACAACTTTATTAAAGTTGTAGTTTTGTCAGAATAAAGTCAAAATATTGCAACTTTATTCTCGTATGAGTTTACTCTCATAATATTATGACTTTATTCTCATATTACTTACACTTTATTGTTTATATTTTTTGTAATTTTATGTTTTTATATTTTGTTTGCATGGCTCTAGTAGTCTGTTGTACTAAAGTGCTTCACCAACATGGTGTTTAGCAGAAGCTAATGCTAAAGTGCTAGGATGCTAAGTTTTGCGTGAAAGTGAATCACAGCAGCGGAAAATGTAAATGTTGCAATTTTGGTCGAACCGATTCTGTGATTATCATGTTATAAATGGGTTATAATAGTTTTGGGTTATTCATCACAGTTTAATGTCTTTTTGTTAGTTTTTTCATACTTTGGTATTTTTTAGGTGTAGCAAGTTTTTGACAACACACGAGAGCAGATTTTTATTTCTGTGAGAGAAAACTGTAAAATACTTCAAGCTTATGAAGAAACTGAGAGCAGCTCTGGTTCACCAACAGCGATGCTTTTTGATAGATGTTACATTAAATGAGACGAGTTCTGAATAGAAACCCAGCTGAGATGTGCAAATTGGACACCAGAAGACTCACACTGGGTGTTATTAAATATTAAGCAGAAATGTCTTCTGCTCCAGTCTGCAGTCCTGCAGCAGGAAGGTTAGAGGAGACATCAGAAATGAAGCAGCGTTCCAGACGTTGGAACCAAAAAGGAGAAACGGACGTCGGCTCTCAACAAAACACCAACATTTGTAAACTCAACTTGTTCCAGAGTTGTTTATCTGGAAAAACTCCATCATTGTTACCAGAACCATAACTAATCAAGGTGAGGCAGCATTCAGTTTTTAATCTCTTCAACTCTGAAACGAACAGCTTTTAAAGGTGTTATGTGTTTAGTGGAACTTTATATCACAATCAAGTAACTGTTACCATCAGTTGTTATAAAAATGTGAAACATGACTTAAAAGAAATTTGACTTCCTGTTATAACGCCTTAACCCAACCACTGCCAACAGCTGCAACCGAGGCTCAAACTGGTGATTATCCTCACATCCAAAGAGCATTTAGATACATGAAGAATAACCTCTCAGTCTGACTCTCATCTAACCTCCGTCTGTCGCAGCCGAATACTTCAGATGGTGACTGATTGGTGAGCAGAGAGCAGTCTGCTGTTTCTGGTGTTTCATGCATCATTACATGATGCTAAATTTGCTCATTGGACGAATGACTTCCTGTGAGCAGATGTGAGCAGGATATAAATGGCGGAGCTGGAGAGGCGATAAATGGAGACGCTGGAGACGTTTTCAGCTCTGAATGTCTTTATGTTTGCTTAGTCAGCGGGACGAGGCAGAAACAGAGGAGTTCATCCCTACAACTAGACTTTCCTTTGCAATCTATATATTTAAGTAGTTCTGTACCTGAGTCATTGTAACTTGTGAAATGTCCTCACTTGAAAAACCTTATTTCTCAAAAACACATCTGTCTGTTCCTGCAGAATATGTTTTAGACGTTAAGGCAGAGGAAATGTTTTATTATCCAGAATCTAGTTCACAGCTGGATTCTGCTGCTGTGCAACAAAATAAATCGGAAAAATCCTATGGAAGCCCATAAAGGCCTGCCAAAAAATAAAATAAATAAAAAATAAACACATTAATTATTTTTGTTACAACTTTATACGTTATCTAAGACAGAATGTTAGTGCCAGGCAAAGAAAGAAAAATAAATTACAAGAATAAAGTCATATGACACAAAACCAAAGTAAAACCAGCTGACTAAAAGTGGTGGAGTTTCGCTTGGGTTGCTAGGTAACAGGCAGACTTCCGCAGGGGTTGCTAGGTAACAAGCAGACTTCCACAGGGGTTGCTAGGTAACCAGCAGTGCCTACTAATTTCAGATGCTCCATTCTGGAAGTTTTTGAAACAGCTAATTTTCCAGACACCAAAAAACACTAAATTATTGCCAAACGGTGTTTGAGTGTGTTTTTTCAGAAGCAGTTGAGACCCAAAATAGAAGTATGAAAGTGTGCCAAATTTTAGTTTTGGTTGCCTTTAAATAACTGAAGGTAACATAGTTACTTGATTGTGCTATGAAATGCATCAGTCGTAAAACTGAACCACTTTAAACACAAACCCCTCAATACAGTGTAGCCAAAGCATAAACAAAACCAACAATAAAACATAAAATATTCTAATCTAAAACTATTGATGATAATCAGCTGATCTCAATCAAAATAAACTATGTGAAAAGTTAGACAGATGATGAATAATAACCAAAATGCTTTAAAGTTTTTCCTCCGAGAAGAACATGAACATAGACAGAAAAGGTTTCACGTAAACTACATTACTTGTTATTTTCAAAGCAGCACCTTGAAATGCATTTTGCTCCAGACGGGACAGGAAATCAGGTAACAGGTCAGTGTGAGGATTTGATTTAAGAATCTGAAGGAGGCGCTGAAGTCTGTCGGATCTGTAATGATCTGAAACACAGAAACCTATAAAAACGTGACAGAGCTCAGAGTCTGAAAACATGTTCAGGTTCAAACAGAAAGATACATTTAGATCTCTGCGGTTTATCCCAATCCCAGAGTATTAATGACCTCCCAAATGCTCAGTTTTATTTACTATTATTATTATTATTGTTATTATTATCTTACAGATTATAACAAATTTATTAGAAACTTCACAGTCACTTCTTGGACTCATTTAAATCCGTTAGCAAAGGATGAAGGGATGTTATTGAGCTGCAGCGCCCCCTGTTGGCACCTAAAGCCAAATTAACAGTAAATCCATACTGTCTGCAGGAAAAAACACCAGAAGTTTTGATAAAATAGAGAAAAACTGGAGCTAAATCTCCACTTTGTGTTTGCATAGATGCTGGTGTTACTGCTGCAGTCCAGCTAGTGTTTACAGGAAGTCAGAAAAGCTGTGGTTTGAACTCACATCAACAATTATTTAAAAATGTGCTGCACAATCCATTTGTTGGGTTTTAAGGTGACATATTTAGCAGGAGAACTAAAGGTGTGTTAACACCCGCCCTGTTTAGTCCACTTTAACCAAATACCAGAGTGTAGAAAGTTTGGTTGATTTGTTGAGGTGTAAATGATTAATCAAACCAAAAGGTGAACTCCGGTCCACCTAACTTTATTGTTGTAACTTTAGGTTTATTTTCTTAGTGTAGCCCTAACACTCCATCATAGGTTTAAGCACTAAATGCCAGTAAATTTGGTGTAAAACAGTTTAAATTTTACCTCGTCGTTTAAATAAAATGAAGCCTGAGGAGGAGTGAGCTTCTCTTCAACATTTCAGCATTTCTTTCCCACCAGTTCAGTTTAAATCTAAATGTGTAACAGCTGCATTACTGCACAGTATTCCTTCACAATGAAGGTTAAAAAAGGTGAGAGGTCTTTTGTTTCTCTGCAGGATTTCTGGTAATGGACCCGTCACCGTGGCAACAAAATGAAATGGAAATCAGAGCTTTCGCAATTGTGTTAATGCTGGTTTATTTGAACATTAAGAAATAAATTAGTACATGGGTGGTCCGTTTGATCGGCTTTAGATCATAAATGCATCAGGAAATGTGATTGTAACTGTTGGTAAAACTCCTAAACATTCCCTCTGGATCTGCATGTTAAAACCTTTAGGATCCATAATGTGGAAAGAATAAACTGAGGAACAGAAATAAATCTATGAAGAGCATTTTTAACTGTTGGCAGATGTTTCATTGTATTTATAGGATTTAAACATATTTCTTGTATTAGTCAAGTTTTTCTAAAAAGGCTCCTCAACTACTGCATAACTTATAACTTATCTATCATTTAATATCAAAAAATGACAAAAAGTTGAGACAAAGTACATTTGTAAGCCTATGAAACTTTATCAAAACCTGCAGGTGAATGTCTGTGTCTGGTAAATGTTTGGTTACTCACAGTGGGTAAAGTATCCAGGAAAACTTGGAAATATACATTTCAAAAGTCAAAAAATTTGCAAGAAAAAAACAGAAAATTTTTGAAGTCGACCATTTTCAACTTTTGAAAATTTCTGAGATTAGAAGTTTTTCTGATTTTTTTGGCAGAGATGTACTCTGTTTTCTATCTGCAATGGTCTTAAAATGTGCCATCATAAATTACCTTGTAAATTCTGATAAAAGATATTTTCAGTGCTGGGAGAAAACATCACCACATCAACGCATCGCTGGGAACTATTCATATTTTTCTGTCTTCTTTTCTGACAATCCAGATCTGCTGTTATTCCAGTAAATATCAGAACTGCTTTTATTTTCAGAAACTTTTTCGTTTATTGTTTTACCTTTTCCACTGTGTTCCGTCAGCTGGACAAAATTTCTACATGTTTATTAAGACACAGGAAACTCTTTTAGCTGCACTCTGGCTCCCTCTGCTGGCCGCTCTAAACTTTCCTGCTTGATTTCCATTTAAAGGGAAATTAATTCACAACATATCTCTGATTTGAGACTTTTTAATGAGTTTTATTCGATTATAAAAACAAAAAAATGATAAATTAGTCGAATTTCTTCAGAATCTCTTTTTTAAAAATGCATGTAAACCAAATTTTGAGACTTATTGCTACTTACTTGCTTCTTCAAAGGCCATTTAAATAGATACTACATTTATCTTTTACTTTAGAGATTAATCGCATCATAGTGCAAATACTAAAATCCTTTTAATTTTAATATACAGTTAAATACTTTTTTATTGACAGTTAAATAATTATGGATGCACTTATTTAATAAAGAAATGAACACATAAAATCTAAAACTAAATATTTATTACACTTCGACACTCTTGGTATTCCATATGGAAATATGTGAGTAAAACTGTGCAAATGAAATTTCTGAAGGCCAAAATTAAATGAATAAAAAAGGAAAGTATGGAATTAAATTTAGAAACATAAGCAGAAGACAATTATAAATAAATAGATCAATTAAATAGATAAATAGCAATAAAATACTTCATTTTAATAGCATCATAGTTTTATTCAGTGATATTGTCAGATTTATTCTTTTAAGCCAATGACGTTAAAATTGAAGACCATCATATATTGCAAAACAATAACCAGTCGTAGCTCAAAAATTTTAAAATTACATGCATCTGATTTAATAAATAACAAAATGTTTAAAAATGCAAACATTCTCCATGATGAAGGAGCCGAAACGTTTTGATTTCAGTTTTCTAATCACAAATATTCAGTTACAGGAGCTGAAAGTTTCTTGTTTAAAGAAACCAGAAGAAAGAAACATTAAATAAAATTACAAATTTCAGATGTAACTAAAAAAATGAGAACTAAAATATTCAAGACTTAAAACCTTATTTGATCAGGTGAGCACTACAGTGATGGTAGTATAATAGAGACCAGAACACAGCAGCATATTAGCGCCATTGGAGACAGAAAAAATTAAATTTAGTTAATTTCAGCTAAAAACTCAGAAATTTCATAAGTGGAAAATGTTAAATTTTTCAGCTTTTAGATTCAGAAATTTTCTCTTTTTTGTCTAGAAAACTTATAAGATTACTCTAAAAAAATTCAGGGTTTCTTTTTCTTTTTAGCAACTTTTTACTTAAAACTCAGGAATTTCCAAGTTTTTTTTTTCAAAGATCTGTAAGATTAATCTAAAAATTTCAGATTTTTTTCAAGCAAAATTTTTGACTTTAAAACCTCAGAAACTTTCATGTGTTTTCTAGAAAGTTTCTAAAATGAACCTGAACATTTTTGAGTTTTTTGGCGGAAATGTACTTTTCCTTTTATATGATCTACAATGGCCCTCAGACACCGTCACAGATTTGATTTCTCATAAAACTGAGATCAAACGAACCGAGTTCTGCTCAGTTTCTTCTGAAGAATCAACAAATCTTAAGAAACCTAAAAACTTCCTGACTCAAATCATCAAACTTCCTGACTTCCGGCCGCCATTAGTGCGTCCAGCTCCCGAGTCCAGTCCAGAGCGTCGACGAGTTCCTTCACGCCGCTGACCACGTCACCCAGCTGCGTGACGTCATGAGGCCGCCGCCCCCACGCGAAAGGCCCCACCAGGTCCCGGTTGATGAGGAGGCGGGGCACCGAGCTGCGCACGGCTCCGGCCAGGCTGGCAAACGGCTCCACCTGCGGGCCAGACAACGAGGCTAAAACCAGCCGCCCAAACGTCCTGCAGACAAGTTTCGGTTGCTAGGTAACGTGGCTGGGGTTGCTAGGTAACGGCGCAGTTCCTGTGGCACGTGACTTAACAGGCGGGAGATTTTTGAGACGGCTCAAGATAAAAAAATGAAGTTTTTATCATTATCTTTTAATATATGCTGAAACAATGTACAGCAGATTATAATTATATATTTAAATATGTTGGTCTGCCGCAATAAGCAATAATCAATAATCAATAAAGCAATCACATGATAAATTAAACCAAACTCAATCATTTCCATTTTTATGATTTATTGTTTTTCTCTTTCAACCAAAAACTGGATGACTAAAGTCTTCAGTTCGGTGCTTCGGTCTCAATTAGCCCTCAGTTCTTTGAAGGACATTTTTGTTTGACTTCCTGATTCATTTTATGTGTTGTTTCTGTTGTTTTGTTGATGTACTTTAGATATTTTAAATGTCTTCCAGTTCCAGTGTTAATGTTCATTAGGACTTAAATATTATTGATCTCTAAGACAGGGTCATTGCATTATTACACCTTTACAATTTACTTGAAAATGGTTTCAAAACAACAATATTATTGTTTATCACACAAACTTCTGGGATAATGTATCATCAATATATATAGCTTATGTTATATACGCATGCTAACCATTATCAGTGTTGGAAATGGATATAAATATCATGAGACGTTAACATTTACTTTGTTTAAAAAATAAAGTCTGTTTGTCTGTGGCGTTGGCTGCTGTGTGCTGTGCTGCTTTCATGAGTGAAGAAAAACTAGAGATGACAGTCTGAAGTAGAGGAAGAGAAAAAACTAAGAGTTTCTACAGAGGGAAGGGTTCCTATATATGAGCAAGAAACCATGAAACTGGATCATTACTGTCAGTCTAATTCATTTTACAAACCACCACTTCACAAATGTCTCTGAAAAGATGTGGAGCGAAGAAAACAAAGTCTCAGCATGTTTGGTTGCTATGACGCTCACCTCCAGCGACGTTCCCATGACGATCAGCAGGTCGGCCAGCGGGAAATCTGTCAGGTACTTGAAGAAACTCAGAGGAAGCTCCTCCCCAAAAAACACGATGTCAGGCTTCACCACGCCCTTACAGGTGGGACAGCGAGGGACGGCCCCGCTCATCACCTCTGGCTGAAAACATGACAGGCTGGTTCATACCTACAGGTTGGCAGCCAAGATGGCAGCCATCTTGTAGCTGTGGCTGCAGCCAGCTACAAAGTTCCCAGAAGTGTAGCGTTGCATGAGAAGTATTTATTAGCAAGTGTTTAACATTTTGCAAAATGTGGTGTATTTTCAATAATATCCACAGTCCCATTTAAGTCAAATCCATTAAATTCATAAAGTGAAGTGAAGACTTTGTGACTCACTCTGAGCTCCTCGCCATCATATTTCCGCAGGCAGGAGGTGCAGGTGGCCGTTGCAAACGTGCCGTGGGCCTCCACCAGCATCTCCGGAGGAACTCCCGCAACTTGATCCACAAACAGAAGAGAGCAAACGTTAAAACTCAACAACACCCATCTGGACTGCAGGGAGGTTTGGAAATACCTACGTCTCTCCAGCCCGTCGATGTTCTGCGTGTACATCCGCAGCAGCTGGCCCTTCTGGTGAAGCAGGCGGACAAAGTAGTGGGTCAGGTTGGGCTGGTAGTTACCCGGGTACAGCTCTTTGGCCAGGGCGAAGAAGGGATTTGGGTTTCGATGGAAGAATCCGATCTCGAAGATGGCCTCGGCGTACGGCAGGTCGTACTGCTGCAGGTTGTCATACAGGCCACTGCCCGGAGACCTGCAGGTCCAGAAAACAAAAATGGGCCATTTTTGTTAATTATATATGTAAATAGTCTTAATTTAAATGTGACTAATGCAAAATTTTGTGTTTATGCTGATGATTCTGTTTTATATTGTTATGGTTTCTCACTAACAGTGCTTTCAAGCATCCATCCACTCAGCCATTATCTTACATGCATATCCCTAATGAGGTCGCAAGGGGTGCTGGTTGCTTTTAATCATTTACAGTCAAATCTTTATCAACTTAAGCTTGTTTTAGGCTGTTTTTCCTCCTAATAGTCCGGTACATTTGAATCAATTCGAATTGATTCAAATGTACCGGAATGTAAATTTGGTTACCATGAAATGTGGTTCGTGGTAACCAAATTTGCAACATTTGCTACATTTTCAGCTGCTGCAGTTCATTTTCATGCTGGACTGTATCAAACAAACCAAACTAATTAGAAAACCTGTTCCCCTCCTGGCCTGTGGGGGCACTGCACCAAAAACCACTGAAGGAAACGACACAAAAACCTCTGGAGAAGACACTGAGCGCAACTTTCTTCTTCACCAAATGTAAATAAAAATGGAGTGCCGTCAGATTTTAGCAGTTGAAGGATTTCTCTACTGTCATTTGTCCTGCTAGTGCTAGACTAGCATGTTTGTTTTGGCTGGATTTACCAATAATGCCTTGCGCTGTAATCCACTTTCTGCTTTTATAGCAGTATCTGGTCCGCTTGGCGTTCACATATGCATTCAAACCGCACCAGAGTTCACTTCAACCTAACCCAGACCGAGGTTTGTAGGCAGACCAGGTCACTTTTTTGGTCCGATTACGAACTTTCTAGGCAAACGGACTGGAGTTGGATTAAAGCAAGCTAACCAAGGCAGGTATCAAAGGTGATGCTGTTTTCTAATTGGAGATTTGAAAGTAAGGATTTTCCAGTCATTACCACAACTGAAGATCTGAAAATTGGAAAAGTGTCACTGTATGAATATTTAGGATTTTTAATTGATGATTCTTTGTCTTTTACTTCCCACATTCAACAGCTGGTGAAGAAGTTGAGATTAAAATTGGGATTTTATTTCAGGATTAGCTCCTGTCTACCAATCAGGGTATTTGCACCTGAAATCTGGGATGCCGCTCGGAGTGCTGATCCCGGCTCCGGCCATCACCACCACCCTTTTGCAGCGCCGCTCTCGGATGTTTTCGGCGACATCCTGCAGAGTCTGCGGCTGAACGGGTTCACCTCCACCACCAAACAGTCCCCTGATTATTATCCTCTGGAGAAACGACTCCTGTCTGAGAAGAACTGAACATTTTTATCAGCAAAAACTTCACTAAAAAAACAGAAACAAAGACCAAGCAGATTTATTTCATTCTTATTACATTTGAATGTCACATTTAAAGTCAAATCATTAATACTTTCAGCTGAAAAAAAAAGTTTTTGTAACTGGTTTAAACTGTTTTCCAGTAAGATAAACAGTAGCTCAGGCATAATACTGTTTATCTTAATTTCAGAGTTGGATAGTAACTTTATTTACCTGAGTCATGTTTGGAAAAAAATACACTTTTAAGAGTTTCTTTTAACTACGCTGTAAATTATACTTTAACTTGAGAAACTTCAATGGTTTACTGTTACTTGAGTAAAATTTCTGGATACTCTATGTCTGTTATTATCTTCACTGAATGAAGAACAATCTTGTCTGAATCAAAAATTCACCAAATATTGATACACACCTGCAGTTTTTGGAAAAGTTTCATAAGTTTTATATTTTTTAAAAATGATGGAAAATGTTTATTTTATCTGATGTTATTTTGTAAATTGAATAGTTATTTTGGTCTTTAAAATACCAAGATTTCCAAATATCTTTATATATCGGTAAGTCTGATGATGGGATTTTTAAATATCAAATGATTAATGGTTTTACCAGTTTCTCAGTATCTTTTTACTCTTGAGTAATTTCATTTGACTTTTACTTCAGTAGAACATATGTTGAAGTAGTTCTACTGTTACTTGAGTACAATTTTTGAGTACTTTACTCAAATCCTGGTTTATTTATACAAAACAGCAGGAGAAGTACCTGAACAAAGATCCTGAACTTTCAACTGGACTCAACCTACAGGGACCGAAACCTGCAAAGAAAACCAGCGCAATGTCATGCATTATTATTATTATTATTATTATTATTATTATTATTATTATTACCAGTTCTGATGGAAGAGTTTAGCTGTCAGCCCACTAACCTTTTGCACGGATCGTCCTGGCTGCTACTGAACTCAACCTGCGGTCCAAACAACACAGTCTGACAGTTAAAGACGAGCCAGCCATCCCGCAGGATCGGTTCGGATCCGGTTCTGTTAGTATATGAAGACCGACACCACCTAGCAACCCTTAAATTCACGCCAACGTGAAAGAAGTTGTCAGTTCTCCTGCTAAAATATTTGCTGTGGTCCTTTTTTGAATGCTACATTCATGGTAACTCGGAATTAGCAGGTTCAACAAGACCCAATTAAGTTTGTTCGGATACGTCAGTGGTGTCTTGTGTCACGTTTAGATTTATCCGTGGTTCAACACATGTAAATCAAACATGTGGTTACTTATCATGTTTCTGTAGATCGTAACAACATTGATACTTGAGGTCATACGCTTATTTTTGATGAACGGACGGCTGATAGGATCCTAAATCTTACTTCCCATACACCTTTGCGAGGTGCAGCTACGCAGACGCAGACTGTGAGCACAGAAGGCTACATAACGTTAGCGGATAGTTTAACAACACTCACCAGATTTCTGCCTGAAAAATATCTTTATTTTGTTTCTACCATGAAAGATGTCAGCGGGTACCTTAAACAACAACAGAGCAGCAGCTCCACGCCAGAAATGGCGGCGGAGTGGCACGCTTTGGAGGATTTCTACAACAAAAGGTAGAAAGTTAGCTGTTAGCTTAGCTTCCGTTAGCTTCTCCATTGATTCTAAATGGCACGCTGAGTCATTGAGCTAACGATAGCTAACTAAAAACAATATTAAAAGCTTATTGTAATGGTTTATGTAAACATTTAATTGGGCTATATCATAAGGAGGAGGTTTTTATTTAAGTTCAGTATGTGAAATATTTACTACTTGTTGACGGACAATTTTGTTTAGGGACTTTATAGTTCATATTAATGTTTTAGGTCATTTATTTAAAATGTCTTCCAGTTTGAGTTTTAAAACCCAACTGAATTTCTAAATTATTTAGAAATTCAAAGTTATTGATCCTGGAGATCATAATTATTTTTTCATCACATATTGCCCTATCGCCCAAAATGTTGTGATCCGTAGCAGCCACTATCTATTGACCAGACATTGCAAAGACGTGTTTAGATGCAGCATTTTATTCATTCAAACCCAGTTTGGTCATTTGAAAGAACATTCACTGCATTTGTGCACACCCCTTTAGATTGTTGCAGTATTAAACGATGACTTTATTTCTGGTTTAAAGCAGACTGATTATTTTTAAGCTGTCAAAATGTTCTTTTTATTTTATTTCACACTTTAATGTTTTGTTTCCTTGCTTTTTAAAAAATACCAATGATTTACATAATATCTTTTTCCATATTTATATATATATTTTATATACCTTTATATACCAATTATTCCAATCAAAGACCCTCATTTGCAATATTGTCATTATTGCAATATTTAAAAAAAAAATCATTTTTAAGCATGCAGATTTTTTTGCTGTCAATTTCTTTCTTTCTTTTTTTAATATTTTATGCTTTAAGTTTTCATTTGCACAGTTACATTTTTAAAATACCAATAATTTTTTTTATTTCTCCTATTTATATATATAATTCTTAATATAGAGATAATTATAACCAAATTTCTATGCAAACCCTTAATGTAAATGTAAACAATTTCATATGATTGTAATTACAAACTTGTAAAGAGAAGCTGAGATTTGAGGGTTGAGAGTTTTGGTATTTAAAAGCAGTAAATAGAGTTACAATCATATTTACAGTCTCTGCTACTGATCTGCAGCAGGTTTGCGTGTTTCTCTGGGTTTTATTGGTGATTTTGTTGTTATGTTTTGCAGATTGTGGCATCAGTTGACGTTGAAGCTGACAGACTTTGTCAAAGATCCTTTCTTCAAAACGGGAGACGGCCTCATACAGGTAAATCCCGACTCTCACTGAGGCATACAGAGTCTGTTCCTCAAACTACTGCAGGAAGCAGAAACTGAGGTTTTAATCTAAATTATTTTTGTTGTAGCTGTATGAAAACTTCATCAGTGACTTCGAACACAGAATCAACCCCCTGTCTCTGGTAGAAATCATCCTTTATGTCGCCAGGCAGATGTCAGGTCAGAACCAGAGGACGGGTTTTCTTCAAATGTTTCATTCTCACTTCTTTTTGTGTTCATTGAGATGTTTTCTTCTGGTTTCCAGATCCTAAAGATGCCATCACTTTTCTGGAGAAGACCAAAGAGAAGGTCAGTTAAACCTCAGATAATTTTCCTGTTCATTTTACCGGTCAGTGTTATTGATCGTTCCGGCCGTGTGTTCGTACGATCCAGGTGAAAAGCAGCGAAGAAGCCGTGATTCTCTGCAAGACGTCCATCGGCAGCCTGAAGCTGGAGATCAGCGACCTTCCTGCCACCAAGGTGACGCAGATTTAAAACGTTCGGAGGCACGATTCTGAAAACTCAGCTGATTGGTTCATCTAGAACATGTGAAAATGGGGGGTAAAGTAAATTAAGATGAAAATGAAAAAAAATTAAAATGAATAAAATGAGTTCATTGTTGTTGTTGTTTTTTTTAGAAAAATATAGAAATGAATAAAAGGGAAAAAAAATTATATAAAAGGAAAAAACGTGTATAAATGGATAAAAGAAAAAAATGCAAAAGATAAATAAAAGGAAAAAGAAAATTAGAAAAATGAGTGAGAAAGTAAAAACAGAAAGAAATTAAAGTGAAAAAATGAATAAAAAAGAAACGAATAAAGGAGAAAATTAAAGGGAAAAAACAAACTAAGACAAATAGGAAATGGAAAAAAATGAGAGAGACTAGAATAAGATGGAAAAATGAATAAAAGGATAAAAGTAAAAGGTAAAAACCTAATAAGAAAAAGAAAAGTAAAGAAAAGAATAAAAGCAACAATGTAAAACCCTATTGAGAAGTGAATGGAAGGGATGAGGAAGATGATCTGTGTTTGCTGATCTTTTCGTTTTCCGCCTCCAGAAACTCATTGAGGAGGTGGAGGAAATGCTGAATAACTTACCCGGCGTCACGTCGGTCCACGGACGGTTCTACGACCTCTCCAGCAAGTATTACCGCATCATCGGGAACCACGCCGCCTACTACAAGGATGCGCTGCGCTACCTGGGCTGCGTGGACATCAAAGACCTTCCAGGTGAGAAACTGTAACCGTGGCAACAGCAGCTGAAGCTGAGAGAACCGTCTCTGACTCACTTCCCATCCACAGAAACAGAGAAGCAGGAGAGAGCGTTCACCCTGGGCCTGGCCGGACTTCTGGGCGAGGGAGTTTACAACTTTGGAGAGCTGGTGGGGTTTCCTCTGAAAACTGATGTTATTGTTCGGCTCCACAGGCGGGACACTGACTGTCCTGCTGTTTGCTCTGCAGCTGATGCATCCGGTGCTGGAGTCCCTGAGGAACACAGACAAGCAGTGGCTCATTGACACGTTATACGCCTTCAACGCTGGGAACGTGGAGAAGTTCCAGGGCTTCAAGTCTGCATGGGGGCAGCAGGTGGAGCGCTTTATTTAAAAACTACAACTTTATGTTAACAATTGCACTGATTCCACACTAAAACCTCCATATTTGCATCAAAGTATGTTTCCCTTTATTTAAAAATGTAAATCAAAGCACATTCTGGACATATAGACCAAAAAACTCCTTTACTCAATTCTTCATTTCCACGAGAAAATAAAGTGTAATTTATGTCTTTTAAACCTGAAAAGCACCCAATTAAATTGATCTGTCTTTACTGATTGTTGATCAATTTTGCATCAATATATTTTTCTCTTAACGCTCACAGCCCGACCTCGCAGCTCATGAACCTAAACTGATGCAGAAGATCCAGCTGCTCTGCGTGATGGAGGTGGGTTGTTTTTTTCACTTCCTGTTTGATCAGAGCTGTTCAGAATATTACTGTAAAAGTCTATAAAGTATAGAAATTAGCATGCTAAACCCTCAAATCATATGCAATTCACTTGAATTTTAGGATGATGGCCATTTTTCAAGATGGCCGCCGTTTTTGAGCCTTGTAAACAAGTGGCTGCCCTAAACTGTTACTCATTTCATGACCTGGCTGAACTCTGTCACATCATTTGTTTTTGACTTTTGGTCATTTTATTCATACAACTTTAAAGTCATAACACAATCAGATTCTAAAACTGAAAACGTTTCTTTTTGCAAGTTTCACACCAGTTGTCAACTGGAAAGAGATGGAAATAACTGACAGGCAGACAGACAGACAGACAGTAATCTTAATGGCTAGCGTTAGCTTCTGCTAATTTTTTATGTGTTTTTGTGTTTTAGTGGGTTAGCATTAGCTTCCACAATTGTTTTGTTTTTAGCAGTTTATGTTAGCTTTAGCTAATTATTTTATGTTTAGCGTTAGCTTCCACATTTTTTTTTGTTTAGCATTTTAGCATTAGCTTTGATAATTTTTTGTGCTTAGCCAAAAATGTTAATTTTTTTGGTTAGCTTTGGCTAGTTGTTTATGTTTATTGTTCGCATCTGCTATTTTTTTTGTGTTTCGCTGTTTAGCTTTAGTTTCTGCTCATGTTTAGCAGAGATAAAATTCTTGTTAAGTAAATTAGTAGCTAGTGAACCTGACTTTATGATTAGCTGTGCCCACCCCTGGCAATAATAACTCTTAATAGATCAGTCATTACAACCATGGCAGCCATTTTGAAAAATGTTCATCAGAAAAAGGAAACAAAAGATCAAGAAAATATTTAGGATTTCTATGGTTTAACATACGTAGACATGTTATTGTTAGACATCAAACACGTTTGGTTAATTGCTGATTTTAGCAGAAAAATACATTTTCCCTGACAGGACTGGTGGCCATCTTGAAACATGAAAACAGTATCAGTAAATATGATTGCTGGGGCTCCATTTATGTATGATTTAAACCAAAACCAGTCATCTGTGATAAGTATTAGTAAACTCCTGGACCATGGCGGCCATCTTGAGTATTTCAGTGGCTAACCGGGAACATCTGTTCCCGTTTCGGTTCTGTTGTGCGCATGTGAACAGTTTTGCTGGGATATTTCGTCATAATGGCTGTTTGTGTTTTTCCAGATGACGTTCACTCGTCCTGCGAATCACCGACAGCTCACCTTCACAGAAATCGCTCAGAGCGCAAAGATCCCCGTCAACGAGGTTAGCTTGTTTCCTGCAGCTTAGCTACCGCTGTCCTGCTGGGCTGCTGACGTTTGCGTTCCTCCTGCAGGTGGAGCTGCTGGTGATGAAGGCGCTGTCTGTGGGCCTGATCAAAGGGAACATCGATGAGGTGGACCAGAAGGTCCAGATGACTTGGGTGCAGCCCAGAGTTCTGGACCTGCAGCAGGTAGGAGCTTGATCTCAGAACCTCAAACTTCCTCCTGATTTAAACATAAAGTAACCCATAAACCGCCGGTTTCTGCTTCAGATTAAAGGCATGAAGGACCGTTTGGACTCGTGGTGCAGCGACGTGAAGGACATGACGGTTCTGGTGGAGCAGCAGGCTCACGACATCCTCACCTGAGCAGGTGTCTCCGTTGGTCCACAGAGGGGGAAAATATCACC
This sequence comes from Brachyrhaphis roseni, assembly GCA_903066815.1. Lineage (NCBI taxonomy): Eukaryota > Metazoa > Chordata > Actinopteri > Cyprinodontiformes > Poeciliidae > Brachyrhaphis > Brachyrhaphis roseni. The sequence goes on along the minus strand of CAEFZY010028565.1, from coordinate 37,817 downwards.
AACATTTCTGCTCTTTGTCCTTTTTTTACTGGATGTTCTTCCTTCTGATACCTTCACTGTTTATCATTTATGTTGTAACATCGTCCCCACAAAAAGACCCAAACTGTACAAAATACAAATAAAACACGTATAAAAATGATTCTTCCCTTTAATTTCTTACAGTTTTGTACAACGGAGTGTTAGGGCCAAAATAAATAAAGAATAAAGTCAGAATATTACAACTTATTGTCATAATAATATGACTATTTTTTTAAATAGAATTTTATACTCAATATTTTTTATTATTTTTGATTATTGTCAATATTCTGACCTTATTTTCATATTACAACTTTACCACGTTACTGCGTTAATATGAGTTTATTCTTGCAATATTCTGAATTTATTCTGGTAATTTTATGATTTTACTCTTGAAATATGACTTTATGCTCACATAATCACAACTTTATTCACATTATTTCAACTAATATATGTTAATTCTCGTAATATTCACTTTATTTTCAAATTATAACTATACCTATATTATTTTGACTTTATTCTCATAACATTATTCTAAAAATACAACTATAATAAAGTTCTATTAATATTTTTTTTTAAATAAATTTCTTAGTGTTTTGATCATTTTTAGCCTCACCAACTGGCAAAAATAAACATTTCTTATTCTAAATAATTCAGAACCATCATGTTTTAGTTGTTTTGACTGGAACAGAAGAAACACCTGAACAGGTGAGGAAGCTCTGACCTTCCTGACACATTTAGCAGCTGTTTATTTATTTTTTATCATAAAACTCGTCTCGGTTTTACTGCAGCTGCTAAAAGACAAAAATAAAGTTCAGTGAGAATCAAACTGCTCGGGATGTGAACGAAGTGACGTCATCGCCGTTATTCATTTAGCCTTTTAAATAAAAAAATAACACTGTTCATCTCCTGTCCAGTTATTTGTTTGAATTTTCTCCACCTGAAGCTCAGCAGCAGCTCAGCTCAGGTTGGTCCAACTGATCAAAATCTGATTTATTCAACAGGTAAAATGAGAAATGAAGAACATATTGTGAAGTTTGGTTTTCAAGTCAGAAAATAATCCTTTAACGCCAGAGAATTGATAATGTATTGATTATTTTCAAACTGATTTTATTCTCATGCTGATTTGCTATTCGGGTAATTTTATGATTTGTTATTACTTCGGCTTTATTCTGGTAATATTACTATTTTATTCTCTAATTACAACTTACTTTTACCACTTTATTCTCTAAATATTATGACTTTATCCTCGTATTACTAAGTCGACTTTATTATAATAATTTTCTTACTTTATTTTCATGTTACTTATATTTTTCTGGTAATTTTATGACTAGTTTTGGTAGTTGTTGAGTTTATTCTCATAATTTTACGACTTTATTCTCGAAATATTATGAGAATAATTGAGAATAAATTATGACTTTATTCTCATAATATTATAACTTTGTAATTCTCATAATAGCACTTTATCCTCATATTATTACGACTTTATTCTGGTAATTTCATGATTTTATTCTCGTAATTTAATTGTTCTTGTAAGCCTGGACCTAATTCTGGGTCGTAACCAAACTCCAGGTATCAGGAAAACAGATTGCTGAGTGACCAGATTTGGGGGCTGGGATGAAGAGGAGGAAGAGGAGGAGGAGTGAAATGAGGCTGGATAATTAGGAGAAGCAGTCTGTATCCCCAAAGGAAAAGAGCAGCGAGCTCCGTGCATGCAGCTATTTGCACCATCCCTCTGTCTCTATCTCTTTAAGAGCCACCAGGAGGAGTGTGTGTGTCGGGGTGTGTGTGTGTGTGTGTTGGTGGGGGAGGGGTATCGGCTGGGGTGGTACAGTCCTGTAATGAGCAGATTTTACAGAGCCAGCGACAGAAAGGCCTTCAAACCAGCGGGAGCTTCCTGGGATTTTACAACATTCAGGATTTTTGGGAAACACGACGAAGAGGAGGAAGAGGAGGAGGAGTAAGAGCAGGAGGAAGAGCCGCCGCACCTGCATCCTCATCCTCACCATCCGAGAGATTTTCACAGGCTGAGTCTGTTTGTGATGGATGAGAGTCTCTGAGGCCACCGCGTTACTGTGTGTGCGTGTCGGTGAGTTTGATGGCGCTCCCGCATCCCGCTTCCCGCATCCGGCCCCGCATCCCGCATCCGGCTCGGTGCGGCAGGGAGGTGAAGATGCTCTAATGTCGGAGTGAGGTGGCTCGGTTTGAACGCCTATAGGCCTCGCTTGTCTGGAGGAGCAGGAAGGTGGAGGAGGAAGAAGAGGAGGAGGAGGAAGAGGAGGAGGAGGAGGAAGAGGCATGCAGGGAGCCTTCATCTCTCCGCCGAGTCCTGGGTGTTTCCACACCTGATAGTCCGGTAGGCTCGGTTCGGTTCGGGACCAAAACTGGAACATTTCTAATATTTTTCAGCTGCTGCGGTTCGTTTTCAGGCTGAGCAACCTGTTCCCCTCCTCGCCGGTGGGGGCGCCGCACCGAGAATCACTGAGGGAAACGACCTTAAGAAGACGCTGAGCGCAACTTCCTTCTACAGGAAATGTGAACAAAAATGGAGTTTTGTCAGATTTTAGCGGTTGAAGGATTTCTCTTTTGCCTTTAGAGTATAACCAGGAGCCATTTCTCTGGATAGCGCTAGGCTAACGCATTTGTTTGGGTTGTATTTACCCATAATGCTCCGTGCTATAGTTCACTTCAGGTCTCCGGTCCGCTTGGCGTTCACATATGCATTCGAACAGCACCAGAGTTCACTTCAACTGAAGTGAGATCTCAGTTTTTAGGCGAACTAGACTTCATTTCAACCGAAGTTTTTAGGCGGACTGGTGTTCACATAACTGAACCGAGACCAAAGTTTGTAGGCGGAATAGGTTTTTTCTCCCTTTTTTTGGTCCGCTTAGGTATTCACAGCTCGACAAAGTGGACCTTCTACAGGTGGATTAAAGTGGACTGAACACCGTGAAATCGCTTTTACATCCAGAGCCTCAAGAAGGTGAGTTCTTGAGGCTCCTGCTGTCTGATCCACACCTCCCTCCAAATTCCCTCTGACTGAAGCAGTCGCTCCAGCTTTTCCTCACGTTCTACGTTTTTGCCTAAACCTGTTTCATGCATGTCCACTGGAGGCAGGTTTGACTTTGATGATGGGGGGTCGTACTGCGGGGGGTGGGAGCAGGGCAAGGCCCACGGCCGGGGGGTTTGCACGGGGCCCCAGGGCCAGGGTGAGTACGCCGGCGCCTGGAGCCACGGCTTCGAGGTGCTGGGCGTCTACACCTGGCCCAGCGGGAACAACTACCAGGGCACCTGGGCGCAGGGCAAGCGGCACGGCATCGGCGTGGAGAGCAAGGGCCGCTGGGAGTACAGGGGCGAGTGGACCCAGGGCTTCAAGGGCCGCTACGGGCAGCTGGAGAGCACGGCCAGCGGGGCCCGATACGAAGGGACGTGGAGCAACGGGCTGCAGGACGGATACGGCACGGAGACATACTCCGACGGAGGTAAGGGTCACACCTGAGGGACGACGTATGGGGTCACACAGGTTAGAAAAGGATTCCTGTTCATTTATTCACGCTGAAACGGTTTCCAGGTTTCTTCCACTTTCTTATTTTAGGGAAGCGAGAAAGTATTAAAGAGGCAATTTTATGTGAAACTAACTCTTTTAGTTTTAATTTTATTCCCTCATTTAAAACATACCTGGCGTGTTTACCAACCATTCAGCTATACAAAACGCCTGGGTGGACCTAGCTCCGCCTTCAAGACTTAACTCCTCCCCCACTCAGCTCCTTCAGACTAGCCAGCAGCAATTAGCCAACACCTGGTGGAGCTGCAGAGCTCATTATAGGAGCTATTTCTCAGAGCACCTCTGGTAAAAATGTTGCTAAAGGGTTAATAAAGGAGCCATGTTGTGATGACTTCCTGATGGTGGAGTTTTTAAAGAGACAGAGGCCCAATTCAAGGTGTGAAATTGAGATGCACCCATCAGACTTATTCTGACTAAAACTGGCTTTTCAGTTTTGATCGATTCCAATTTATTATTTTAATCACTTTGAAAGTTGAATATGAAAATATGAACATATTTTCCCCAATCGGGTTTTCTGGGCTGATACCCATCTTCCTTTTTTGGTACAATGTAAAAAATGATTAAATAAAATGAATGATTGTGACACAACAAAACGAATCATATGAATTCAGTGCATGTGGATGTGACCTACATGTTATTTATGTAGCCTGCTTTGGAGATGTGTTACAGCAGCAGCAGCAGAGTAAGCAAGTCGCTCCACTTTCAGAGTCGAGCTGTTGAAACAGTTTTTAACCAGACCAACGTTCTGCTGTAGAAATATACAGAAAACTCCTGAAATTCAGTCCAAACCTTCAGGAATGCGGGTCCTGGGATGTGGGACTCTGGGTTCTGGTTCTTCCAGGCCAAAAACCACATATGATGTGATTTTATTTATTAACTACTCAATAATAAACTAAGCATAAACTATTGTAACTAAACAAATAATCTTTTTTTCTTGTAGGAATGGGATTGTTTCAGTATTATGTATTTTCCACACACATTCTGACAAGTTATAGCACAATCAAGTAATAATGTTACATTCAATTGTTATAAAAATGTTTTATATATCAAATATGACTCAAGAGAAATGTACACCCAAATTAAAGCCCTGAAATTGGGTTTCTGTCTCTAAAAAAAAGCTCCTGCTCTTTCTGAAGCTCCGCCGTCAGGAAGTTGTCACAACATGGCTCCTCTATTAACCCTTTAACAATGTTTTTCCCAGCGTTACTGAGAAGTCGGTCCTCTAATGAGCTAAATGTTGGTGGCTAGTCTGACGGAGCTGAGAGGGGGAGGAGCTGCGCCTCAAAGGCGGAGCTAAGTCCACCCAGATGTACAGCTGAATGGTTGCCATGGAGATTAAAGGATTTCTCAAACCTGCATGACAGAATTAAAGCAACACTCCAGCAAATAACATTGAAACATTATGAAAAGCTCAAAAAAGTTGATTTTAAATAATCCTGTGCCTTTAAATGAAAGGAATGCTCATTATTTTGAGCTCCATTGAAGAAAACAGAAAAATATTTTGTTTATTTTCAGAGATAAAAACAGAATCCAGGTCAGTCCTGCTGCTTTTAGCAATTAAAATCAGATTTGGGCGCAGCAAGTCGTAGATTAGAGTTAAAATCAATAGATGTGGTCCTAGTTGCCATGACAACAGAACAAAATCAGTAATTTTGGAAAAGATGGCCACTTTGTGTTACAGCTAACATCTTTATAAGTAGGTTTTACTTTTAAAGTTTTAGTTTTTTCTAGTTGATTTAATTCATTCTTGAATTGTGATCAGGTGAGGCCACACACACTCAGTCCAAGGTCCACAAATGGCCCCTGCACCCCCACTTTGAACACAGCACAAAAATATGCAAAATTACTTCTTAAAATTGTTAAATAAAATAAGAGAAAAATGTTGAAACAAGTACAAAACCAACCAAAAATGCAAAGTAATGAAAAGACCAAGAAGGAAACAAAATGATGTGAAAAGAGATTAAAAATGTAGAGGAAAGCAAAAGAAAACATTTCAGATCATTAAAAAACAATAAAAACAGGATAACATTTTCATCCCTCCGGTTTTCACAGTACATCATCGCTCCTGTCCCTCCTGTCCCCGCGCCCTGCGATGCGAGGTCGCCATGGTGACGAGGAGTCAGCGGGTCACCGGAGACGCCGCTGCTCCCTGATTGGCCCTCTCCTGCGTTTTGTTTCGTTTTTGTCTCCTGACTTCTGGGGGTTGTAATGTAGGCCGGACGGGGCAGAGGCTGCGCCTCGTTAATCTGAATGAGATTGAGATTAAATTACGCCGGTTTTCACCTCAGCTGCAGGTTTAAAAACAAAACGACTTTTAAACCAGCGGTACTTAAATTTTATAGTTTCCCACCTCATAGTCTGGTAGACTGAGACAGTGCGTTGGAGCCATTTAGACAGAAAATAAAAGAGCAGTAAAAAAAAAAAAAACTCCTCCAAAATCTTTTTAGAGGAAATTACTGAGTTTGAAAAGTTAAAAATGTCTGCCAAAAAACTTAATCTGGGAAACTTTAAAGAAAAAACAAGGGAATTAAGGAAGTTACTGAAACAACAAAGAACAAACAAAAAGAGTTTTTGTTTATCGGTGTGTGGATTATATTTATGGAAAAAACTGTTTAAAAAGGAGCTTATTGGGAAATATGTTCTATAAGATGAGTGTTTTAAAGTCCATCAATGGTATTGATGATATAAAAAGTGTTTAAAATAATTGTACATCTAAAGATGAGAATGTGAGATTTAAATATCATGTAAGGAGGAAATAGTTTATGTCTTTCTGGTGTTTTGACATTTAATTGATTATAAGTTGATGAGTATGAAAGAAGCAGGACTTTATAACTTGTATCTTCTATCTGCTCCTTTTCAAGAAGATAATATAAAATTGCAAGTCGCATGGGCATGATCATTTGTTTTAACTTTTATTTTCTTTTTGTTCTGTCTTGATTTTACTTTTGTCTGTTTTAAATAAATAATTGAATAAATCAATAAATGTTTAGTTAGGAAGCTAAACATATGTGTTTTTCCCAGATAAAACTAAAAATATATTTTGCACCTTAAAAGAAAAGGGTCCAATATGTACCAGATCTGTTGAATCAAGTTTCGTCCAAATTCATTCAAATCAATTCAGTTTCAGTGTCATTATTCGGAAAGAAAGTAAATTATGAAAATGTTGAAATTTGCAACAAGTTTTGAGTTCAGAAAGGACAAAAGGAATTATTACAGGGAGTTGACTTAAAAATATCAAACTAAAGGTAAATTACAGAGCAAGAAACATAAAAGAAATACAGTTTTTTGCAGACTAAATATCCAAAATCAAAGAATCGCCCAATCAGCTCAGGTTTCAGTCTTTTTGCCTGATTGATTAGTTTTAGCTCTGAGTCAGGTGGAGCTGAAGTCACAGTTCCTGAAGGAAGAGGCGTCAGACGCTGAAACGGGTCTGAAAAAACGAACTTCATCAGCAGGAGCCGCAGTGAGTTTAACTGACAGGCTGAGAGTTTAACGCCTCTTCCTATCCAGAAACATCAAAACCTGGAAAATGAAAACAGAAACTCATCTGGAGGCAGTCAGAGGCTGAAGAGGGGGGAGGAAGGCGGAAACGTTTTTATCTTCTGTCATTTCAGCTGTCAAAGATGTTCAACTTTTGACACTCAAAAGTTTCCAATTTTTTCTAGAAAGTTTCTGGAATGAATCTAAAAATTTGCAATTTTTTCCTGCAAATTTTTGACTTTTCAAACTCAGAGATTTCGTTTTTTTTAAAGAAACTTCCTGAGATTCTTTACAAAAGTGCATCATGTGCAAAATCATGCTTCTGGGAACTTTGTAACTGACAGCCATGTTGGTAGGCAGTTGCAATTGAGTTGCTATGACAACATTAAACTACAAGCTTAGCACTAGCTCTCCACAGCAGCCATTTTGTTCATGTATCTTTCTGATGCACATTGGTAAAGAGTGTCAATATACTTTCTTTTTGTTGGTTTGCGGTTCAGCTCTGCCTTGCGGTGCTCTGCCTACCAAGATGGCGGTTCAGTCTTGTGAGAACTTTGTATTTCATGGTTAATGGAGACATGGTGACGTATCAAACTGACTTGTTTTTGTCTCAGGAACCTATCAGGGCCAGTGGCTGGCCGGGATGCGCCATGGTTACGGCGTCCGGCAGAGCGTCCCGTACGGCATGGCCGCCGTCATTCTCTTCCCTCTGAGGACTTCCATAAACTCCCTCCGCTCCGAGCACAGCCACGGGCCGCCGGCCGCCCTGGAGGACGGCGTCGCCACCACGCCCACGGACGGCGTGGTGGCCGGGCTGGCGGGGAGCCCGGTGGGCCGAGGCGGGTTCGCCCTCACGACGCCGAGCGAAGCGGATCGGCAGCGCAAGAGGAAGGGTCGGTTTCGGCAATCCATCCTGAGCGGGCTGAAGCTGCGGCGGTCCGAGTCCAAAAGCTCCCTGGCCAGCCAGCTGAGCAAGCAGAGCTCGTTCTGCAGCGAGGCCGGCATGAGCACGGTCAGCTCCGCCGCCTCCGACATCCATTCCAACGCCAGCGAGAGCGAGCAGGGCGCCCCGGTGGACGCCACAGTCACCGAAATGTACGCCGGGGAGTGGCGCAGCGACCAGCGCGCCGGCTGGGGCGTGAGCCGGCGCTCCGACGGGCTGCAATACGCCGGGGAGTGGGGCGCCAACAAGCGGCACGGCTACGGCTGCACCACCTTCCCCGACGGCACCAAGGAGGAAGGGAAGTACAAGCAGAACGTCCTGGTGAGCGGGAAACGGAAGAACCTGATCCCACTGAGGGCCAGTAAGATCCGGGAGAAGGTGGACCGGGCGGTGGAGGCCGCCGAGAAGGCCGCCGAGATCGCCAAGCAGAAGGCTGAGATCGCCATGTCACGGTAAGAAGGAACCAAATATCCCCAAACTGCAGAACACTCACATCTGGATCACCCAGAACCAGATGCCTTAGGTCTTCTGGTTCTGGTTCTGAATGCAGAGCAGAACCAGAACATGGAGAAGCAGCATTCAGCTTCTATCCACCGCAAATCTGGAACAAACTTCCAGAAAACTGCAGAACAGCCGAAACACTGAGTTCCATTAAATCAAGACTAAAAACCCACCTGGTTGGAGTTTCTTTTGAAACATCATAGATGACAAAATTAAATTTTTACTGCTTTACTGTGAGGTGTTTTTTTATGACTCTTTATTTCTGTGTTTTTATTGTGTAAAGCACTTTGAACTACCTAGTTATAAACTAAATATTTAGTTAGCAAGCTATGTGGGTAGAACATATTTACTGACAAAAAGAGTTTTTGTTTTTTTAAATGTGCAATTTTGTTTAGTTATTGCTCTGGATATGTTCTTTAAGAAAATTGCTTTTTAATTGATCCTTTGTACTTGATTTAATGATGAATCAATTGCTAGTTTAGTTGATGATTATAATAATCAACTCAGCGATTAATTGTTTCAACCCTCTTACAGTCTCCTTGTTTTAATCTGCTAATACGATTACTGGATGAAATACGGATTCTAAGAACTTCAGGTCCAAAAAGCTGATGATAAATAAAGCATGAACTCCGTAGACCTGGTGGCGTTGACCTTTATCCCTGTGTCTCCTGTCTGGGTCAGGATGAGCCACGCCCGTGGGAAGGCGGAGGCCGCTGAAAGGGTGGCGCAGAAAGCGATGGAGGAGTGCCGACTGGCCCGGATAACTGCCAAAGAGCTCTCGCCCTCCTTTCATATCTACGGCAACGGTGAGAAACCGCAGCAGCTGAACCAGCGCTGGGTCCTTCATTCAGCAGAACTACTGCATTAACCTGCTGCGTGGAGCTGCATGTCCTAAACACCTTACGTTTATGGAATAAAATTCAGGCAAATTATACATTTTTGGTTATAACTGACTGCTGGATGTCAGAAAATTGCTTTTAATATGAGCCACAGTGTGTGAATAGTATATAAAATATAAATATTTAGTTTGAAGTGTTCCCCACAAACTACTGACAGCATTTACATGCTACAGTTAGCACGCAAGCTAACTGTAGCATTGATAGCATTGATGCTAATTTTAGCTTTCACAATATTGCTTGTATAACAAATGGAGTAAGACCATGTTAGTCGACATGTTGGTGTTACCCGACATGCTACTGGCTACATTTTAGCTAACTTTAGCAACGATGCTAATTTTTACTGACACTTTGGCTGGTCTCTTTTAAATGTCTTGAGAAATTTAGCAGTTTGCAGTTACACTCCTATAAATATCAGAAGCATAAGGTTCATTTTGTTGCAGCTCATCACCTCTTTGCTTCCCTGCATGCCAGTAGCACTCAAACACCTTCTCTCTGTGGGTTTCACTGTGGATCTTTGCCAAATTAATTCACCGGTCCTGCTCTCCTGCTCTCCTAGGGCTCGAATGTCAGACGCTCAAACACCAGGACGCCAAGGACAAAGACCACGAGGTCATCTCCACGGGAACAGACAGTCCGGAGCTGTGCACTCCGGACACCACGCCGCCTGTAATAACACCTGATCTCAGCCCCGTGCTGAGCGTCCCCACCTCGCCCCCTCGCAGCCCGCAGAAGCACGTCCACCGGCCCAGAAACGCCTGCTTCATGCGGCAGAGCGCAGTGGACGATCAGGGCGGGGCTGAAATTCAGGTGTTGGTAGAGGGGCGTGGGGTGGACCTGCCGAGGCCCGGCGCCAACAGTTGGACTGACGACGCGTACGCGGAGCGGGGAGGCAGCAGCCGCTCAACCACGCCATCTCTCCTGGAGGAGCAGGAGACCCAGATCAACGGCCACGAGCAAGCCCCTCTGTCCAATCACAAACCCCGGGAGAAACCATCGTCCAATCACAAACCGCGGGACTACCGGGCGTGGGAGCACTCCCTGCCCAACCAGAAGCCGTCCAAGCATGCCAGCTCCAATCACAAGTCGAGGGAATACTCGTCGTCCAATCACAAGACATGGGATCATTCCTCCACCAATCACAAGGCCTGTGAGCACGCCTCTTCCAACTACAAGCCGCAGGTCCACATCTTATCCAATCACAAGGCCTTCGAACACAACATATCCAATCACAAGACTTCTGAGCATGCTTCTTCCAATCACAAGCCGCAGGACTATATCTCCTCCAATCACCACGCAAAGGACCACGTTTCTTCCAGCGCCAACGCCCGAGAGCATGTCTACTCCAACCACCATCCGAAGCAGCACAACCCCTCCAACCACAAGCTGACGGAGCACGCCGTCATCGACCAGCGGCTGGACGGCCTCGGCGGGGGGTGGACGGCCGAAAGCACGTTGCGCTGGAGCCCCGCCCACTCCCGCCTCACAGAGCAGGACGAGGAGCGGATGAACGACTACACCGTCGACATGAGGCTGCACTGTCCGGAGTCGCCGGCGCCCAAGAACAACCGGCTGCGGTCGCGGGGCCTTCGGCCGGTCCGGGAGGGTTCCACGGACTCTGTGCAGATGCTGGACAACCTGAATGTGGGGCCGGAGCTGGAGGAGTGGCCGCTGCACAGGGACCTCACCCTCTCCCCGCCCCTAAAGTCTCAGCCCATCACTCTGGAGCAGGAAGGAGAGCATCTGGCTCTCAAATCAAACTCAGTGAGTCCACTTCCCTCAGGTTAACGCCAAACCTGCTGTGTTACATAATCTACGGTTATTGAGAGCCGCCAACTGTCAACTGTTAGATTAGTTATGCAGCCATTTTCGTAAGAGCTACAGTTTTCTATTGCATCAAGATGGCCGACCTTCTTTCCGTAACGTAAAAGGCTAAATTATCCACTTGTTGAATTAATTTTTTTATTAGCTGCATTATACAACTGCATTTTAAGGCCATTGAGGATAGAAAAAAGAAATATATTTCTGCCAAAAAAATCTCATAAATTTTGTAGAAATAACTTGGGAATTTCAGAGTTTCAAAAACCTAAAATGTTTGATTTCACAACCTCAGAAATGTCCTTTTTTTTCTTGAAAATTTCTAAGATTAATCTCAATAATTGAGTTTTTTCTCACAAATTTTCAACTTTTTTAACTCAGAAACTGCCTGAGTTCAAGAGTTTCTTTTTTTCTGATTTTTCCTTAAAATTAACACCAAACATGCAGTGTGGATTATAGATAAGCTACAGTTTCCATCCTCAGGGCAGTTTCCGCCCCGCAACGTTTAGATTAATTAATTATGCATCCGTTTTCTTCAGAACTAGTTTTCTTTCGTATCAACATGGCCGACCTTTCCATAACCAGGGCTAAATAATTCAAATATTTATTTATTTTTAAATGTGTTTGAAATATTTGACAGAGGCTGAATTTTCCCATTTAATCACATAATAAAATAATCACAGATTCATCCAACAATTTTTGGGAAAAAAAAAATTAAAACTTTATTTCTGTTTCTGGAAAATGTAACAACAATATTTATTCTGTTAAATCCCAATAACAAGGTGAACTAATTGTTTCTTCTTCTCTTGTTTTGTCTTTTAGGGCTCCAGCTCTATTCTGGTGGTTTTGGTCATTTTACTCAATATTGGAGTAGCCATTCTTTTCATCCACTTCTTTATTTAAACATTATGCAGTTATAATCTAAGATTTATTGATGACTACGGTATATTATATTATTACTAACTGAGACGGACCGGACGCAGCAGAGCCTTTCTATCGTTGGTCTCTCCCCGTTTCGGTTTTCTCCTCCCTGTTTTTTCCAGACGCTTGTTTTGAGCTTGCAAACACGAGGAGGAAGACGCTTTAATAACCGGGACATGCATGGGTGTCCATCGCCGACGGACTCAAGGTGGCGCCGGTCTACACGAGAATATAGCAACCCTTGTTTCCTGGTTACCATGACGATCGTGCTAGCCAAGAGCATGGCTCACTCTCCATCCTTTAACCCCTTCCTCCCCTCTCCAGTCTATCGGCACTATGCGCTACGTACAAAACTATGCTGCAAGAGTAGATCCATTTTAAAGGGCTCTGTCATCATCTTTTTGTTTTCAGCCGTTGCATGAGGCTGTGTTTCTATCCCTTTAAATCGACTCGGTTCCACCCTCCCCCCATTTCATCCGTCATTCGCGTTTTGATTCCCCCGAATCGGACGCAAGCACACGCCTGAATTTACGATAAAGGATAAAAGTGGGTGGGATTTATACTTCCAAACACACATACACACACACACACGCACACCGACACACACGCATCAGCACGCAGAGAATAAAGTAACTGAGGAGGTTTCAGCCCCTTTGTACAGCCTGGAGACTGTTATGTTATAACCACTAATTCTAATATATATGTCGATGTGTCATTATTATCCGAATTTGTTACTTTTTGCAGTTTGCAAGACAGAGAGAATGCTGAGTGCCTCGTATTTATTCATTCCCCCTCTGAAATGTTAATTTCTAACCGGACCGTGATTTAAAAAAACAAACAAACAAAAAAAAGCAACACTAAATGTGGGCGGGGCTTAGAGGAGAGCTCCGCCTCCCGTCTTTATCCTGAAATGGCATGCACTGTTTTGTCTCTCTCTCCTCGCCACCCCCCTCTTTTAGGACCAGTCGAGTCGTGTCATTTTCAGACACACTCTGGTCCGGATGAGATTTATATGTATTAATTTTAATTATATATTTATTTATTTACTTCCTTCCAGCATGTTTGTTTAGCCTGCTCAATCTGGTGTCGGTCTGTGAGCTCCTCCCCTCTCGGCGGGGCAGGGCTGGGCGCGGAGGGCGGTGTAAAATAAACGCTAGCTTTTACCTCTCAGCGGGTACCGAGGTGTCCCCGAGTTTCTGAATGATACGAAGAACAAACTCTCTGCTACTGTATGTTTTATACTTCGCACCCGGTGGCATCATCATGTTGTGACATCATTGCATGCCCGAGCATGCTCTTTCTTACTCTTTGGTTTATGAGGTTGTTTCAAAGTCAACGTGGAGAAAATAATATAATGTTTGAAATTAACAGGCTTGGTGTGGTTATTGTTTCAGTCTGGTATACTTCAGGTTTCAACAAGTCCTGGACGAGCCCCCAATTCTGCTGTATACTACACCAACACAGTATTCAATGAAAGCTAATGCTAAAGTGCTATACCAACACAGTAGCATTAGCTATACCAACACCTGTATTTGTGGCGGCTAATGCTAAAGCGCTAACTTCTGTTCAAATTATATTTGCCCTTGAAAAACTACAAGCCTCGAGCAGAAATGTAATTTTGGCATAGCTTACATGTTCTCATCCTGGATGAGCCGCCAGTTCTGCTGCTCCACATGAAATGAATCTGTCATTGGTAAAAACATGAATTTGTAACTTTTCAGAAACTTAAACCGCTAAAATATTATCAAGCCAACTTTAAATGATCTGAAGTTCTCAGACATTTTCCCCCCAATATCGATATCTTCTTTTTTTGCGGTCAGTGGTGCGCACAGCTAGCTAAAACGTAAAACACTAAAGCACTATACCAGCACAGTATTTAGTGCAACCTAATGCTAACGCGCTAACTTCAAATAAAATTAGATCTGCCCTTGAAAGACAATTTCAAGGGCACATGTTCTCGTCCCGGACGAGCCCCCAATTCTTCTGCTCTACACAGATCCAAACACACCCAGTGAAGCTCAGTCAGGGGAAAAATATTCATTTGTAGCTTTTCAAAAACAAACAGCTAACACAAAATCAATCCAACTTTAACTGATCTGAAGTGCTGGCATGATTTCCCCCGTTTTACTGATCTTTTCAGTTTTTGCCAGTGGTGCTAGCTAAAGGTTATTTGTGCTAATTTTAAAGCATCAGCTCTATGACAACACAGTATGTAACGGAAGCTGATGCTAACATCCTATACCAACACAGTATTTAGTAGAAGCTAATGAAAAATTCCGCTTCTACTATTTATGGAATTAGGTAGAAATTATATGCAATATTTTATAGAATACCCTTTTTAACTTAACGAGTAAAAGTTTCACAAATCCCAAACTGTGAAATAAAAGCATACATTTTTTAAACACACTCCAAAAAAGTTTCAGAGCTGTTTTTACTTGAAAATCTAAAAGTACAGAAACCCAAACTAAATAGAAATTTTGCAACTTTATCAGGTATTTCTGACTTTTTTGCACCATTTCTATTTCTCTTGCTACAAGATTATTTCAAAACCAATAGCAGCAAATTATGTCCAACCTTAATAATTGAGAGGGGAATGTGTTGTTATATCATTCATATATTTATGTTAGTAATAAAAGATCCTCCAGGAGCCTGTCTGTGGTGATCAGTTATTATCTACCAAATAAATCACATCATAACAAATTATCCATTTTATTTTAAGGGATGTTACAAAACTGTACAAAACAAAAAAGGAGTTAAAATAAAACCTACAGGAAAAATAATACAGGAAATCAGAAATAAAAAGTAACTAATTTTCAGGAGTCTTAAGGATGATTTAAAGGAACAGCAAGCAGTGCTGAACCCATAGGACCAAACTGGAGGCACTGGTGTGTGAGATTGATTTATCTGGGCATATTTACTCTGTAAAATATCACTGACGAGAATGGTTCAGTTACCAGAAGTTTTAAAATGTAATTTATTCCACATGCAGACCATAAATTTTATGGATGTAAATTTACCAGGTTTTTCCATGTTTGGAAAAGGCAGGACAGGTTATATGTGGTGGCATGCCACACCTTTCAGATCTTCGTTCATAATAAGGTTTGAAAATAATGTTCCATTTTTCTTCCACTTCTCCATTACGCACCACTTTGTTTTGGTCTTAAGTATAAAAGTCCAGTGAGGTACATCAAAGTTTGTGGTTTTAACCTGACAAAACGAAAAAAGTTCACAAGGTTTGACTATTTTTTAAAGTCAACGGAGTGTTAGGACTGACAGATAAGGAAAATGTCATAAATAATACAAGAATAAAAACTGACAATGCCAGAATAAATTCAGAATTTTACCCAAAGTCGTAAAAATATGACAAGTTATAATTTTACTAGAATAAACCTGTAATCTCACCAGAATAAAGTCGTAATTTTAGCAGAATAAAGTTGTTATAATACAAGAACAAAGTTGTAATAATTCAAAGATAAGATTAATGCCAGAATACAGACATGAAAATATGAGAATTAAATTGGAATTTTAGAATAAAGTCGGAATAATACTAGAATAAAGTTATAATTTTACCAGAATAAATTTATTATAATACAATAATAGAACTGTAATAGTACAGGGAGGGAATTATATTAGCAGAATAAACTCGTAATAATAGGAGAATAAAGTCGTAATAACATGATAAAATCTTTATAATACGAAAATAATTTCGGAATATTACCAGAATAAAGTTGCAATTATACAGGAAAAATTAAGTATTAACTTCATGAGAACTTCTCCACGAAAAATAACTAAAAACTTAAAATGAGAAATTTTAACCATCTTGAGAAGTTATACTTTATTATTGGTTTACAAATAGGAAAATAGCAGCAGGACTTTAAAACAACTGAGTAGTTTTTAACTAGGTTGCGGTTACATTGGGTGATACAGCGACCCCAGGTGATGAAAAGCTGAAACTACACCTCGGAATATTTTAACCAGCTCCAGATCGCCTTTGTGTTAGTTTGAAAGCAGTTTTACGGAAGCTGAAAGGCGATTATTGCCGCCGGAGCTCCTTTTTAGCCACTTCCAGGCTCTCCTCCAACATGAAGCGGCTGTAGCGGCTGCAGAACAGCGGCAGCGGGTCGCTGCGTGGCGGTTTCCGGTGTCCGTCCGTCTGCTGGAGGATGGCGTCCGGCTTCGACCGCATCCCCTCCGCCGCCGCCGGTCTGAGAACCGAAAACACCCACGGTTACCGAGCGCAAACCAGAGACTGCGACAAGGAGCGTCGATAAGCAACTACGGTGAGTTCTGGCGGATCGTTCTGGCTCTGGTTGCGGGTTTGTTCGTTTTAGCGGATGCGAGGAGGCTCGGCTGCAGGAGGCGGATTTTTCCCCCTGCAGCTCCGGGGAAGGCCTGCTCTGATGTGGGCTCCCTCCGCCGCTTAGCCTCGCTTCAAACCAGCCGTTTTTCCAGCTTCAGCCGTGTCGCTTACAAGATGCAGCGCTCCAGACGCCCGTCGTAGTTAGAAAACAGCTTGTTTTTGTACTTCATCACTTTGAAACCCCGGATGTTCTCCTTTTATTTTTTCAAATGAGAGGAAGCTCCAGCGGTTAGCATGCTAACATCGAGCTACATCCTACAACAGACCCGTTTTTATGGCTCACTCTGAAACCCTGAAAGAAATGACATCTTCAAACAAGGCGCTTTGTTATGAACATATTTACAAAAACCCGAATTTAAAAATGTGTCAAAATTTAAAACCTTTATATGTCCGATTAGCGCTCCAGGAAATAGACCGAGCCCATTGATTCTGTTTTCTTTCTGAAGCGAAAGCTACTTTGACGAAGTGACATCTGAAGGGCTTTCTTTGATGCAAACAGAAATAACACTTAACACAGTAGTTTACAAATATTTTATTTATTTTTATATCACTTTGAATTTATTATCACTTTGTTAGACATTGTTTCAGCTTAAATACTTACATTATTTCAGTGTTATCTTGTTTATTTGTTGTTTATTTATTTTTCTCTTTACTCTGCGCCCCCCTCCAGGATTTTTCCAGACACTGAGCGATCCATTAAAGACTTTCCTGCAGCTGCATCCATCCTTGTGTCAAATTTGGAATAAAATCCTCACTGCATCCAGGATGACGGAGGCATGGCAGCAGCAGCAGCAGCAGCAGCATGCAGTGGCTCCACCCTCTGTTGTGCACACTCTCCCTCAGGCAGGCGACAACTCTCTGAGCTGCACTGTGTATGGTGTCGTCCTGCAGCCGGACACCTCCTTGCAGCAGCCACAGCATCCGCAGCAGCATGTTGTCCAAACGCAGCAGGCCTCCTTGCAGGTAGGGGCCGACAGAGGGCATAAATGCGGAGCCTGTGGCCACGACATTTCCCACCTGGCCAACCCACACGAGCACCAGTGCATGGTGACGCAGGACCGCTCGTTCCAGTGCACGCAGTGCATGAAGATCTTCAGTCAGGCGACCGACTTGTTGGAGCACCAGTGCGTTCAGGTGGAACAGAAGCCGTTCGTGTGCGGCGTCTGCAAAATGGGCTTCTCGTTGCTTACCTCGCTGGCACAGCATCATAACTCGCACGGTAACAACCCGATGAAGTGCTCCATCTGCGAGAAGACGTACCGGCCGGGCTCCGGGAATGTCACGCCCACCTCGTCCGCCGCCAACCCGCAGCAGCCCTCCAGCGGCGAGACTTCCGGCGGCGGCGCGGTCATCAGCGCCGCCTCACCGCCAACGTTCGAGGCATCTTCACCCGACCGGCCGTACAAGTGCTCCGTGTGCCACAAGTCCTTCCGCCATCTGTCGGAGCTGACACGCCACGAGCGGATCCACACGGGGGAGAAGCCGTACAAATGCGACACGTGTGACAAAAGCTTCAGCCAGTCATCGCATCTGGCGCACCACCAGCGCACGCACAGCTCCGAGCGGCCATACAAGTGCGCCGTGTGCGAGAAGAGCTTCAAGCACCGCTCCCACCTGGTGCGGCACATGTACGCACACTCGGGCGAGCACCTGTTCAAGTGCAATTTATGCGAGATGCACTTCAAAGAGTCGTCGGAGCTCCTGCACCACCAGTGCCAGCCGGAAAGCGAGAGGCCATTCCGCTGCGGCTCGTGCGGGAAGAGCTTCAAGCGGCCGTCCGACCTGCGGCAGCACGAACGCACGCACTCAGAGGAGCGGCCTTTCCAATGCGACGAGTGCCAGATGAGCTTCAAGCAGCAGTACGCGCTGGTGCGCCACCGCCGCACGCACAAAAACCCCGCCGACCGGCCGTTCAAGTGCAACCTCTGCGACAAGGGCTTCCTGCAGCCGTCGCACCTGCTCTACCACCAGCAGGTCCACGGCATGGAGTCGCTCTTCAAATGCGCGTCCTGCCAGAAGTCCTTCAGCCAGTCGGGGGAGCTGCTGCGGCACAAATGTGGCGGTGAGGTGGAAAAGCCGTACAAATGCGACGTGTGCGGCAAAGGTTACAAAAAGAATTCCACGCTGCAACGGCACCAAAGCACTCACTGCACGGAGAAGCCGCTCAAGTGCTCTCTGTGCGACAAGCGCTTCGTGTCGTCGTCCGAGTTCGTCCAGCACCGCTGCGACCCGACGCGGGAGAAGCCGCTGAAGTGCCCCGACTGTGAGAAGCGCTTCAGGTACTCCTCAGAGCTGCAGCGGCACCGCCGCGTCCACACGGGCGAGAAACCGTTCAAATGCGCCAACTGTGACAAGAGCTTCAAGCAGCGGGAGCACCTGGCCAAGCACCAGAGCGTGCATTCGCGGGAGACGCAGTTTAAATGCGTGTGGTGTGGCGAGCGCTTCGTCGACCTCACGGCGCTGCAGGAGCACACGGTGCAGCACACAGCGGAGAACGAGAACTTCCCCGAAGCGCCGTGCATCCAATGAACTCCAAAAACCCTCCCAGTGACTCTCCTGCTTTTGGTGAATCCAAGACACAGAGGGGGGAATCGTACGATGGCGTATTACGGCCATCGTAGACAGAGGAAAAAACACAGTAGATTTCTGCCCAAAAAACTGAGAAATTTTAAAATTATCAGATATGTTCTAGGAAAAAATTGGAAAATTTTTGAGCTCTAAAACTTGAAAGTTTGAGAGAAAAACACAGAAATTTGAGAAAAACACTGAAGTGTCTAAGCTGAATTGAAAATGTGTAAACAGAAACTCAAAAATGTTAATCTCAGAAATTTTCAAGAAAAAAATGTCATTTTTTTCACTCCAAAAGTTTAAAATTTGCTAGGAAAAAAATGTTTTAGATTAATCTCAAGAATTTTATAGAACAAATTTAGAAATTTCTGAACCCGGTCAAAAATTAGCAAAAGAAAAAAATCTTAAACATTTTAAGATTAAGTTATTAATTTTTTTAGAAAACACTTTGAAATTTCTGGTCTCATAGTTGAAAATTTGCAAGCAAAAACTCAAAAATGTTGAACTTTAGCTCAGAAACTTTCAAGAAAAAACTCTGAAACTTTGAGGATAATCTCACATACTTGTACATTTCCAAGCTCAAAGACAAAAGTTCGCAACAAAACCAAAACAGCTCAACTTTTGACTTTCAAAGCTCTGAAAATAAGTTATTTGTTTTTGTTTTTTTTTTATATACAAAATTCTTAAGTTTGTTTTTTGCAAATAATTTTTTGAGCTCAGTGAATTCCCTTTTTTTTCCTGGAAAAATTCCAGTTTTTATCTCAAAGTTTCTTAGGTTTTTTGGCGTAAATTTACTCCTCTTACGCTTTCCATCTCCATCGTCCCTCAGACGCCGCCGTAGGGAATCGGGATCCCTCTTCTCTTTGAAGAACGAAAACTAGAGCAGAAAGAAATCGATGTGAAACTTGGACGGTTTTCTCTGTGAAGTCTGGGACCGTAGTCTGTGGTTGCATGTGGTTGTTTGTTCCGTAACCGTTGTTGAGAAAGGTGGCTCTCGTTTCCAGACAGTCATCCCATTTGTGTCGACTCCTCTTCAGTCCATGTGCCTTTTTATTATTGTTATTGTTGTTATTATTAGTTTTTATTCTTTCTGCTCACTCGTTTTTGTTTTTATTTAACGTCCGGTGAAGCTGAAAGTGAACACGTCAGTAGAACGTAGATCCACCTGTTTGTGCATGGATTCTTCTCCCACATTAGTATTACAATTGTATGATAGCTTTGCTTTATTTAGGACATCCTCAGAGGAAGAAGAAGAAGAAGAAAAGACTTCACATGGATTTGTGAAACTGTACAGCCCGTCTCCTATAAAATCTGTGTTGTTGCATCTTTGTATTAAAACAAGCGACATGTAGGTAACTAACCCGCGTACCTATCATGTCGTAGAAACACTTGACTTGTGCAATAGGACATGCACAGTGTAATATTTATGACTACTGATTCATGGAATAGTCTACTCTGTTATATTATAGATTGTGTGTATACGCGATGTAAACTATAGTGCTTATGTTACCTGCTTTTTTATTCACTCTGAATGAGCTTCATTTCCACCGGAAATATCACAAGGTTTAACCCCACGAAGCATTATGTTGCTCACTTGCCACAGATGTAGTTGCATTAGTTTTAGATATAACAAAAGTTATTATTATTATTATTATTATTATTATTATTGATATTATTATTATTGAGTATTGTTATTTGTTTTTAAGAATTGGCCTTGTATTGTTTCCACTGAATCCTAGCCTCCTCCTGGTCCAACAGGACATAAAATCAGAGTAAAACTTGCCACTTATGTGTTGGTTTTTTACCAAGGATAAAGGTAAGAAAAAAAGAGAAAAATATGTGTGTACTTTAGTTTACTGTGTGGATTTATATTCTGTACAATCTTTGCAGTATATTTAAAGGAAAGATTTTGGAGTCGTGGACTTGGGGGGGTTTACAGGGTGGGACTGAGTGCCATGGTTTGAATCCTGGTGAGTCTGCTTCAGAAGCTCCAGTTGGACTTCATCGACGCGTAAGGATATCATTATAAACCCTGTTCATACTGTATATTAAAATAAACCACCCTTATAATAAGCTGCTCCGCCTCTGCCAAATTCTGTAAAACATTTATCCACCATTTTGTCAACAAAAAACTTCAATTTTATTTCATTTTTTAGTTTTGATTTACTTGGATCTTTTGCATCAAGAGCATGCATAAATATATATATATATAAACTTAAGGATATTAATATTTTTATAAAAATATTCATAATAAAAACAATTTGCAATTCATTCTGACTCAACTATGGATAACATGCTATTATTGTTTTATTGTCCAGGCGTTTTAAAAACTTACTTTTTAACAGTTTTGTCACCTAAACCAAACATCCTCGCAATTAAATATTTTTAATCAACCAACAATCTTTAAAAATGTATATATATATTTTTAAAAAGTAGTACATTCATCTACCTCATTGTTTATAAGACTAATATAAATAAATAAAATTGCGATAAATCACGAGTTATAGCTATGGACAACATGCAATTAGATACTTTAATCAATGCCCTTTAACCAAAGGCCACTTTAGGGGTGTGTGTGTTTATATATATATATTTATGTATATAAAAAATTTCTTCTTTTTTTGACAAAACCTGACATTTTTTTCCCTGTACGTCTACATATATGTAGTAGGTTATATGTAGCTTATAAACAAAATAAATTAAAAAAAAAAATACAATTTTGCATAAGTAATTTGAAAATTTTATAATGTCATTTATGAAATGTTTTATTAAGCCCTCATTTTAAAATTGTAGTTTATTAAAAAACAGAACTTTAAATAATTTTGTTTTCTAATTTAAATAACAGTAAGTAATGTTTTGGTTATATTTCTTCAGACTTTGTGCTGATGGAGCCTCTGCGCGGTTTGCTTCCGGGTAATGTTGACTGCAGAGGTGAAGAGCAGCCGCTGATGGAGACACCTCCACCACCGCCCATCTGTCGGGATCAATAAACCAATCACCTCATCGATCCTCTGGAAGCCCAGGTTCGGCTCGCATCGCCGCGAGGACATCGCAGCTCAAGTCGCGAGCGAACGACCGTTGATGACGGAGGAGCCTCTCTGCGCTCGAGGTTAGCAACTAGCTTTAGCTTCTCTCTCAGCTTACAGAAACTACGCCACTAATCGATCAAATTGATTGATAGTGTGATCGGTTTGAGCTGCGTGGGGACACACAGGTGAGTCTAGCTGCTATATTTCTCTGTCACGCCACAGTTCTGGGTGAAACTTTACGCTTTTTGAACGGTTTTATGCAGCTAGGCTACCGTTACTAGTTAGCCTCGTTAGCGCTGGTTGAGTTCATCACAGATGATGCTAACTAATCCCGCCTCAGAGGTACGAATAGTCCCCGGTGTTATTGATGGGTTTTCACTTTGATTCACACCAAACCCCGAGTTTAGATGCAAAATAAAACAGATTTTTAGGCTGAAGAGAAAACAGGCGATGATTGAGCGTTAAAAGGCCCCAAAAACAGGATTAAAATGAGAAATCTGCGCTAAAAGATGCTCAAATATCAACAATTTAACGCGTAACGGTTAAAAGGCGCGTCTGTTTCTCTCTGAATAGAATTAGAAAGCATCATTCAAATTAAATCAGAAGTTATGAAATCCTATGTTTTATAGCAGTTATTTCTAAAATTGTATAAAGATTCATAATATCAAGTGGTTAACAGCTCATAATGAGGCTCAAAGGAATTTGATCAAGTTGTATTTAATTTAACCTAATTTTATGCTTAAATATAGGCCCATGTTTTCCACATTGTAATAGTTTTCTCCTGTCCATTCATACCTGTCTGGCTCCACTGATTTCCTGAGGTGTGTGTGTTGTTATATTGCAATAAAACCCAATAATATCCACAAGCAGTAAGACAAAACAAAACCATCCCCACACATCTGGCTTTCAGATGGACTAAGAACTGGTAATTACAGTTAGACTGACTTGTTTAACTGTAATTACCTGCCTGTTTTGATTTAAGCTAGTCATGTGTCACAGAACTGCTGTTTAGATATTTAAACTGTGGAAACCTGGATCTTTGACAGTCTGTAGTTATGATGGTTACAGTGTTTAGTTATGATGCTAATGGATAATCTCACTGTATAATGATTTATTTTATATTTTTTTTGAGCTACATTTTTG
Organism: Brachyrhaphis roseni; assembly: GCA_903066815.1. Classification (NCBI taxonomy): domain Eukaryota; kingdom Metazoa; phylum Chordata; class Actinopteri; order Cyprinodontiformes; family Poeciliidae; genus Brachyrhaphis; species Brachyrhaphis roseni. The sequence continues at coordinate 14,578 of CAEFZY010028565.1, read as the reverse complement.
AATGTTTTTCTAAACCAGCTGGTTAACTTTAACTGTCCACACTTTTTTTTTGGTCAAAAAAGAGGTTTATAAAACAAGAATTTTAGAAATTAGATAAAATATTATTAATACATGTCAGTTTCATCATTATCCATTGTTCTGTTCAGACAGATATGAATCAGATTTAATCCAGAATCTTCCCACCTGAATTCAAATCAGGTTTAATGTGTTTATAGATTGAGAACACGTGTTTTAAAGTCCGTTATTTTTTAAGATGTACCTTTAATCTGATCTAAGTTTTAGTTGACAAGTTTTCACAGATCGAGGTCGAACTGAGAGAAAACAAATCAGTAACATAATAACATCTGCTTTAAATGCCAAGAATGAAGTGTTAAATTATTTAATTGATCACCTTTACACCAGTTAGTCAGCGCGGGGCGCAGCGATGCTCAGCACAGCATGCCGGTGTCATGCTATATAACATTATAGTGTTATAAAAAATGTTCTGCATCTCACTCAGAGAAACAGAAAAATATTCCTGCAGACATACATTTCTCCAACCATAAGTGGGCTTGTTGCAATAAGAAATAAATCCATTAATCACATAATAAATTAAAACTGCTCTATAATTTCAATTTCCATGATTCATCGTTTCTCTTTCTACCAAAAACTGGATGATAAAAGTCTTCAGTCTGATGTTTTGGTCTCAACTCCACTCTTTTTTTGGAGGATAATTTTTATAATTCATTTTATTTGTTGTTTTTGTTGTTCTGTTTATTTGTTTGGGATATTGAAAATATCTTCCAGTTTAAATGTTCACTAGAATTGAAGGTTTATTGAGCTTTGAGAATATGTTCTTACATTATTATGCCATTATGTTACTTGAAAATGGTCTCAAAACAATATTATCGTTTATTACAATAACTTCTGGGACAATTTATCGTCCAGCAGAACGTATTGTGACAGGTCTGGATTTGTTTTCTGTCCACCGGTATCTTCAGCTTTTCTTTTCAGTGACCTGGTGACATGTCTCCATTATCATTTTAAACATAAACATTTGTTTATGTGCAATATCATGATGACCACTAGGTGGCGCCTGTAGATCACAGTGTGAGAGTGTGTGCTGGTGGAAGTAATTTTATTCAGTGTAAATAAAATGTTTTGAGTGGTGAGATGGTGTTCCTCCAGGCGGTCTGTAAGGCCTCCTCTTTCTCCCCACAGCTGGCGGTTCTCCATCCCATCCTGCCCAATATCCTGCTCAGGGGCTTCACTCACTCAGTGATCGTAGCGCTGTCGTTTTGCACCGCGGCCGCCCCGGACCGGCCCGCCGCCTTCCCTGTCAGGCCGCGAGGCGCCAAAGCCAATGGTAAGCACAGCGGGGCGACCTTAGAGCCGCAGACCGTGCACAGCCGCTGCGCTGCTTTCCGCTATCGAGCCGACGAGTATTACGAGGGAGGAGACGGTCCGGGACGCGGAGCCTCAACGCCAGCGATGCCCGGATCCTCGCCGGCCAGCAGCAAGGCTCGGGTTTACACCGACGTCAACACGCAGAAGAACCGGGAGTACTGGGACTACGACGCACACGTGCCAAACTGGAGGTGAGGTGCCGACGAGCGCCAGCGGGCGCCTGAAGGTTGTCGTTGTCATGGTAACGGCGAGTTGTTTCTGCTCTTTTCAGCAACCAGGACAACTACCAGCTGGTGCGCAAACTGGGCCGGGGGAAGTACAGCGAAGTGTTTGAGGCGATAAACATTACAAACAATGAGAAGGTGGTGGTGAAAATCCTCAAGGTGAGAACACTTCATCATCCTCATCCTCACTGTTACAGATTAATGAGGATCAGGAAACGGTTTGGCTCTTCTCAATGGCAGCGCCAGAAATTACAGTAAGAAAAACAATATTGGACACACACAGTGGAAACGTACGTTTAAACTGAAGATTTACAAATACAAACAACTATTTTATCTGTATCTGACACCAGTTAGCATTTTTAGGCACATTATTGGAAATAATGTTTATGATTAGTGGTTTAGAGTTAGAACAACTAACTTTCTAGTTAGCGCTGCCAACCACTGCTGATTAGCTCCTGAAATCACCTAATTACCAAATAAAGCAAAACATCTTCAACAAGGAGCTCAGTGAAGTTGAGACTAACGTTCTGCATGGATGTAAAACCCAGAAAACCAAACATTCAGTCAGACTGAGTTTGAACTGTTTCCAAAGAATAATGAGGAAAACTTTCAGTCTGCAGGCTGAAAGCTGCAGTGGAACCTGTTCTGCAAAGACTCGGGTTTGTTGTCGTATATTTCAGATTATTCTTTGTGAAACTGTTTAAACATTGAACATCTGAACATCCAGCCTTTCCAGGCTTCGAGCTCAGCCAGATCTTCCTCTCATTTCGTTTCTCTGTCGGTTAAATCCTGGTTTCTGCTCCTCAGCCCGTCAAGAAGAAGAAGATCAAACGGGAAATAAAGATTTTAGAAAACCTGCGAGGAGGAACCAACATCATCCGTCTGGTGGACACGGTCAAAGATCCGGTGGTGAGTGAGAGCGGAGCGCCCGGCCGCAGCGCTGCATGCCCGCCGCCGTAATCCAGTCTGGCTAATGATCTCCACTTACCTGCAGCTGCTGTCCGTGTTTGTTGTTTTCTCTTTGCAGTCCAGAACACCAGCACTTGTCTTTGAGTTCATCAATAACACAGATTTTAAGGTACTCGAGTTGGGCTGGCTCCACACTACCATCCATGCACCGATAGGCAGCTAACAGAATGACTTCCTGTTAGCGTAGAAGCCGCTGGCGGCTAGCGGCTAAAACTGGAGTGTGTCTTATCATTCCTGCAGGAGCTGTACCAGAAGCTGACCGACTACGACATCCGCTACTACATGTATGAGCTGCTCAAGGTGAGATCAGCTGTATGAAGCTTAACCGCGACTTCCAGGATCAGTGCAGGACAAAAAGAGTAAAAGCTCAGCGACAGAAACATGGAGCCAACAAGAAATATTTATTTGATGCATTACTTCAGCGTTAAGTAGAATTAAAACACTCCTACAAGAAATGATTCCACTAAAAATAATTTAATAAAAAGGCGAAGTACGTCTAGAGACTGTATAAAGTATTTACTGCATTTTATTGATCTCCAAATGGCTGCAGATGGAAAATACAGTATTAGAACAACAAAGCTGGTTTATGAACAAGAGGTCTCACTACGACATGAAGATCTCTGCCTCTGTTTGGTGCGATTTTATTCGTCATTAAGTGAAATTAGTCGCATTGTGTAAAGTATCCAGAAATTGAACTCAACTCAGAGTAGCAGGAAAAATAAAAAAAACTATGGTGGAGAAAAACTATTAAAGAAAGAAATAAAAATACTGAAGTAAACGTAAGTTGTGACCATCCTTCACTTTGGATCTGTGTTTGATTTTATATATAAAAGCTGAAGTTCTGCTCACTGTTCTTGTTTTCTGTAAAATCAAATTAAACTTTGTGGTTTTTAGACCTTAAACTCATCAGGAAGGTTTTTGGTTTTTAAGGATATTTTTAGGTGCAGGAAACTTTACAGGGACAAATGTAATGAGGATTTGAGTATTCTTTGTGTTTTTACTTAGTTTGTATTTATTTTGCTGTTAATTATGAATAATTTTTTAAAATGTGGAGCGTTGATGAAGGCTGCTGGTCCTGCTTGGTTCCAGACGGTTAAATGAATTTCTCCTGTGTGAGGAGGAAACGTTGATTTGTTTCTGCTCCAGGCTCTGGACTACTGCCACAGCATGGGGATCATGCACCGGGACGTGAAGCCGCACAACGTCATGATCGACCACCAGCTGAGGAAGGTGCTGCTCCTCTTCCTCCTCAAAATGATTGTTTAGCTGCTGAATAAACAGGGCTGGGTTTTAATCAGGCATTTTAAGGTTTGGAAAGTGCTTAATATTTCAAACGGCACCAGGTTGTAATAAAGTTTGTGATTTACAGTCGACACCAGATATTTCAATATGATAAAACAATAAATACACATTTTGTTTCTCACTGTATACAACAGAATATCAGGGCTTCACTAAGAAAATAAGAAAAAATAGAAGTACGAGAATAAAGTAGTTAAATCATACGACAGATTATTAGAGCCGATTCAAAAAAGATATGAAAATTATAACAGAAAATAAAGTCTTAATATTACAAAAATGAAGTCAAACACATACCAGCATAAAGTTACAATAATACGACAACAAAGTTACTAAAATAAAGTCGTAACACTATGGGAATAAAGTAGAAAAAACAAACAAGAATAAAGTTGTATTGCAAAAATAAAATGTGAATATTTTGAGAATAAAATCATAATTTTACCAGAATAAAGTGGTAATATGTCAGGAATAAAGCCATGAGAATAAATTTGAATATTTAGAGAGAAAAGTCATAATATTGTGGCTTTATTCTTAGTTTTCTTGGCCCTATCGCTGCGCCGTACACCTTGACGGTCAGTAATCAGTTTGTTGACTAATGGAGTCTGTTGTGCTGCAGCTTCGTCTCATCGATTGGGGTTTGGCCGAGTTCTACCATCCCGCTCAGGAATACAACGTCAGGGTGGCGTCTCGCTATTTCAAAGGCCCTGAGCTGCTAGTGGATTATCAGGTTAGTTAATCTGAGTTAAACCTCATACTTAACGGCTCAGTTGGTCTGATTCTGCGGATGTTTTTGCAGATGTATGACTACAGTTTGGACATGTGGAGCTTCGGCTGCATGCTGGCCAGCATGATCTTCCTGAAGGAGCCGTTTTTCCACGGCCAGGACAACTATGACCAGGTAGGAGGCCGGGAACAGCCTGCGGGTCATCCACACTTTACCACAACGCACAGAGAAACACAGGAAATATGACACCCAACAGGATCCAGCCCTCTGAAATGAACAAAACTGGATTATGCTTTAACTATCCAGACACTTTTCTTTAAAGTTTGTTGAGATCCATTTAATCCAAAGCAAAATAAATAATGCTGGATGTTTTACACTTGTTACGACCCGGCTCGACTGGTCGCAACAAAAACTGGGAGGACACGGCAACCAGGCAGTTTTTAAGCCTATGAAAGGCATTTATTTAAAATAATCAAAATGTCTAGGTGACGGCATTAGACGGCAGCTCGGCATGGGGCGATCGATCCGCTCTCCAACAGCCTGGTCCCTCCACACCAGGAAGTCCGGACCCCAACCTGGTCTGGACTGGATGGCTGTCTGCGCGGTGTACTTGCTTCAACCCGGGGCGTGCCGCTCCTGAATGGAACGGCGCTCCTTAAGTACCCAACAAGTGGCGGCGTAATGGAAGCGCCTCCCACATTAAGGACCTTAATTGAGAGTGTTAATTGACAATTACACACATACACACACATAGGACGGCTCAGCAGGGTCGTCACACACTGCAAAAAACCAAATCTTACCGAGTATTTTAATCTAGTTTCTAATGCAAATGTCTTAGTGTACTAAAGTTTTTTTGTTTGGGTTTTTTTTGTGATTGTGGAAACCTGAGTAGTATCCAGTCAGCAGGGGGCGCCACTGATTCCCTCAGAGCTGCTGTATCAGCTGCAACCTGCAGCCTTGGATTCTTCACGTGGCTCTTAATAACTGGATAAAATAATAAAGAGTAATTTTACATTTTCAAATATACATTTAAAACTAACTGCAAGTTTTAGTCGTTTTTCAGTGTTTTAATGGCACAATTATGTTGAATTTCAAACATCAATCTCTGAGTTTTTTGGCTGAAATTTACTCCTTTTTTTCTGTCCACAGTGTCCCTAATAACCAATCATTTAATATATTTTATTTCCTTACATAATTTGAACCAGGTGAGGTTATAACTTCATCTGGTTCCACATTTTGATATGTATTGATAATTTTAACGATGACATTCGACGAAATGTAACATTTGTTTTCAAATTGGTGGCTGTGTGATGTTTTTATGGCTTTTTATTTGTATTTTTTATGATGTAAAGCACTTTGAACTGACTACACAGATAAACTTGATTGATTGAAAGCTGAGAGTTCTGAGTGGAAAATTACAGAAAAAATGTTTTTTTTTTTAAGTTTTTTTTTATCTTAAATGTAAAATGTTTTTATATTTTTTAAATAATTTTAGCTCCATTGTTGCTCTGATTGTGTTGTTTTGTCAGAAAATTACTTTATTTAGAGTCTCTTTACTCCAGTTAACAATTATTCGATTACTAAATTAGTTGACGTTTATGTCATCTAACTTCAGCTCTGCAGCTTGAGCTGCATTTTTGAGTTTTGGGTTTCATAAAACCTGTTATTGGCCGCTGCACCACGTTTGTCCAGGAAAAAAACAAAAGCTGCAAGAAGAAACTTTCAGTTATTGGAAAACATGCAAACTGTTCTAACTGAGCCTGTCTGCGTGTGTGTGTGTTCGTTCGTTCGTTCTGCAGCTGGTCCGCATCGCCAAAGTTCTCGGCACCGACGAACTGTTCGGCTACCTGCACAAGTATCACATAGAACTGGACACTCGCTTCAAAGACCTGCTGGGACAGTGAGTACCAACCCGACCCGGTTCTGACCCAGACAGAACTCAGACATGTTCTTTTGTTTTTATTTTTCATGATTTTGGTCAGTTCTATGAACTCTGGAGTCGCCTTTCTGTCTTTACGTAAAGGTATTAGTCAGGGTGAGGGTACAACAAATGTCCAAGGCGTTACAGATGTGTCAAATTTACTGAATGTTTCTCCTAAACTGGTGAAGGTGCTGCAAGAACATCCAGCAGGTGCTGGTTGGGTTCAACAGGTGGCGCTGTCCTCCTGGTTTCTCCTGAGGGAGTTTGCATCCAAACGAGATGATGAAACCAAAAGAACCCCAAATAAACCTCATGGGCACCGTGTAACCTGGTGGTGCTGCCACCATGGGCATTTCTTCAAATGGATCCGTTTTTCTTTCTTGGATGTTTTTTGTCAGTCTGCTAGCTAAGAAATGTGGAACGTTTCTAAATATGGGATTGTAGTATTACGACTTTATTCATAAATTATGTTATTCACTTATTGTTCTGATTATTTTCTTGTAGTATTACAACTTTTACTGATATTATTACAATTTTATTTCCTTTAATTTCAATCGTAATTTTCTTAGTCTTGTCTTAATACTCGGTCGTACACTGACCGCTGGACGAAGCCTGAGATTAAAGTGTAACAGTTTTAGTTTTAGCCAGATTATGTTTGGTTTGCCTCATTAAATATAAATCCTGTTGTAATTTGTGTCGTCATACCGTGGCTGACTGTGCGGGGGCGCTGTGGTTCCAGGCAGTCGCGGAAGCGCTGGGAGCAGTTCATCCAGTCGGAGAACCAGCACCTGGTGAGTCCGGAGGCGCTGGACCTGCTGGACAAGCTGCTGCGCTACGACCACCAGCAGAGGCTGACGGCGGCCGAGGCCATGCGCCACACCTACTTCTGTCAGTACCTGCTGCAGCACACAGCCGGGTTGCCAGGTTGGGCGGGCGAATTTCCCCCAACTGGGCGGCTTCTAAAACACCAGGAGGGTTTCTAGAAATATTTCAGAGGAAAATTTTTTTAAATAATTATTCTGTTTCAGAAAGGAACCAAAGTTTTCATAAAATGTCATTTTATTGGAAATCTGTTGAGCGATTAGTCCAGGGATGTCAAAAGTTGTCGCAGGGCAAATAACCTAATTTGGTTTATTTTAAATTTTTTCAAAATCAATATTTAGTATACATCCAAAACTTAAAAAGGGATTTTTATGACTGTGTATCTGAGCTATTGTAAAAAGAAAAGAAAAACAAGACGTAAAAGTAAATTTCCACCAAAAACTTTTGTGATTAATTTCAGAAATTATCTAAAAAAATTTCAAAAACCTTGAATTTAAAAGCTTCTGAGAATAGAAGGACAGCAGATATGTAAAGTGATACATTACAGAGAGGAAACTGGAGCTCATCCTTGTTTCACAGCCGTTGTCTTCCTGACACTCTAGAGTCTGGTTCCGACCGTTTCCAGGAAGTTTGCGCTCATTCTTCGTCTCCCGTTGGGTTTGTTTGTCCCACAGATCCAGTGGTGAAGGAACAAGCGAACGCCAACACAGACGGCACAAAGGCAATAAGCAGCTCCAATGCAACATGATGACCAGACAGCAGGTAACCCACCGGTGGCCCTCTGGCATGTAATAATAAACGAGGAATGCAGCTTTAAAAGCAGAAAACATCACAAACAGGGGGGATAACTCTTCACACCTTCCTGTGTTTAATTCCATCTGTTGTGACCAGAAAGTTTTATTAAACGTGACGAAGCAAACCTCTGAATTACAGAAAGAGGAGTTTCCACTTCTAGACGGAGGCGTTCTTATTAGGAGACGCAGATCATCAGAAAATGACTAATACATGTTTGACCGTCCCGCTGCTGCAGCCAGTTTGTACCACAGTCCAGGGAGTCGACAGTTTATTTAATATTAGATTTATCTGCAAACATCCACCGTATTCCTTTACTGAACTCAAAAATCTGGTCAGTGAACGCACCATGCCTACTGGATCGCATCGACAACAATACGCCAAGAGTTAATATCTTTATCTAAATTAATGCATTAATGTCCTGTCCTGTTGTTTATATCAGATTCCATCATATTATTATTATATGTTATGTTAAATGCTACAGTTTAACTCTTTAAGGGTCAAAGCTCCTCATCTGGATTCATCTGATTATCCAGTTGGAGGTCTAAATAAAATCAGCTTGTTTAATTAATGAGCGGCGCAGAAAACGAGTTATAAACACCCGTTATAAACACAAAATATAAGTTTAGTGTTTATAACGCCAAACAACAGTCTAAACAGTTTAAGGCAGGATTTAAAAACAGCACCAGGAAGGATTTATTAAATCTGTTTTTATTTCATTAATCTGACTCAGATTTTTTGTCTTCCTTTAATAACTTTTTTATTTTTTTCACCCATTCAGGAAAAAATCTTTCTTACCTCAACTTGCAACCTTTTCTTGGCAGAAACCTCTGCCTCCACATCAACAGCCATACTGGAGCAAGATGTCAGTTTTTGCAGCACACACTCAACCCCAACACACACACACACACACCCCAACACACACACACCCAATGGATCAGTACTGGACGGACTAAACCAATCCCATCAGAGCCCAGGGAACCCGCAGCCCCTCATAATTTGGATGGGAAATTGGATCCAAACCCATTTTTAAACTAAGTGACTCGCTGGATCCGAATCCGGCCGCACCGTCGTTGCAGGAGATCCAGTTCCAGGTTTCAGCACTGACGTGGAGGCGCTTTTCTGCTACGATAGAACAAAAGCTATATTGAAAGAGAATAAACAGTTTTTATTTAAAGAACGTGTTCGAGTTTCTTTCCCTGAGCGACTGAGTGGATTTCAGATACAGATGATAGACCAAGTTTCAACCTGTCAGCTGATTGGATGCTGAGGAACTACATCACAAACTGAACTGACCAATCAGAGGGAAGAGTTTATATCTTCACATATAAATAATCACAATTACTTAAGGTTGCTCTTTACATGAATCTTTCTATCTAAATAAAAAAGTTTCCCACATTTTTTTATCTGAAAATATAAATTATTGTCTAAGATTTAATTTCTTGGCATAAAAACTGAAAATAAGAAAATCCACAGATTTTGCTTTTGAGGGCTTTTTGCCTTCATGACGATGAAATCTTTATTTTGATCATTAAAAAAACCAAAACACTTCCATCTCCTAAATGCCTGAAGGGGGTGAATATTTATGCAGTTTTTTTAAAACATTTTTTTATTTAGTATTTTGTAAAAATCAGTTTGCACTGTTGTTTTTTCTTCTACAACTTGTCAAACAAAGCCAGGTTTTGTTGCTCATGATTGATTCCTAACACCAATAAAAGGCTAAAACATCCTGGGGTTTGATATGAATAAATGAATGTTTTAAAGTCTCTGTAGTATCTTCAAGGTTTCCTTTTTGCCAAAACTGTAACATTAGTTGATCCAATGTAAACCAAAAGTTTGTATTTATACCCAATATATCAATATGTATTTCATATAATATTATTTGTATTTGACCCATTTAGTTTTCTAAATCATATAATTTTTGTTTTACTTAAGTTTATTAATTTATTCATATCCAACCACAGTTCTAAATGACTAATTTCTGATGTTGGCGTCTCTAAAAAGACTAATAATAAATTTCAGCATCTTTGAGACTTTATGCCAGTTATGTGTTTTTTTACTCTTATTTTCTTAACAGTCATCTCTATGGTATCCAGCCCTAACTCATTTTTATTTAAAAGAAACTGACTTTAGTTTTAGATAATGAGCCAAAGTGTGTTTTATTTTATGTTGTCATAAAGCTTCATAAACAGAGCAGCAATAAGAGGTAAAATGATCCTTCATCACATTGATGGCACCATGTTTGTGTTATCGCAGAGCGAGGCTCGTCTCAGGCGCCAACAGGAAGAAGGCGGGCTTTAGGACCCATCCGAGACTTCTCATCCTGTTTCAATTAAAGGGCCAGCAATGCTTTTTTAAAATAAAAAAAATTAAATAAAAATACAAATCTGACCAGATCAAAAAGGTTTAAGATTTTATAATCACACCATAAAATATCCTGTTTTGTCAGAGGTCTTCAACATGGGGGACGCAACCGCCGGGAGATGGTAACATTTCAGATGAATGAAATGCTACAATTCAATATCTTTAAATTCACATTAACACAAATCCAACATGCAGTAAATTAGAGGAGGCAAAAACGATGGATTTCAGTTGAGCTCGTTTCAGTGAGACGTTTCAGTGTTTGGAAGTAAATTCAGGAGCAAAATAACCGAGTTTTGAACCTCAAGGGAAAATTTCTCATATTATTATTGCTCCTGAATTTATTTCCAAACTTCTGGCAGTAGAAAGCTTCCGTAGAAATGAGCATGTTAAGGTGGTAAGAATCTGTTTTGCGTTTTGGTCATAGCAGTAACATTAAAAGCCCAGAACTTTAGGGTTCAAACTTAAGTTTAAAATAAAAAGGTGAAACGAAGACGGCGTGTCGGTTCTATTGGACAGTAATGATCCAGATCGCAGAGTTCAATAAGTGCGTGTTTAATAAATAACACTGGAACTTCAACATGTATCTCCAGAACAGAAAACACTTGTGCAACATTCGTACGTTACAAGTTGGTGCATTCGTTTTGGGAGAATCCGGGCCGAAGTTCTGAACGGGACGGCCCGCTCAGATTGGAAACGTTCCTGCTGAGGCGACGTGAACTGTAAACACAGCAGAGAAAATCCAACCGCGTCCAAAAAAAAATCAAACCCACGCATTTAAAAAGCTTCCACCGGTTTTCAGATAAAAACGTGACCCGGTTCTGCTCCGACCCGAACCGAATGCCCTGACCGACGTCTGTAGTGTCAAAGTAAAAAGCAGCCAACGAACACAGTAATTAGCTACAGCAGATGAGCGCTAAACCCATCGAAGGCACCGCGAGACCCGGCCTCCTCAGAACCACCACATCTGGATCAGAACCACCACAGCTGGATCAGAACCACCACAGCTGGGTTCAGCTGCTTTACTAAACAATCGAAAACAGTAATAGATGCCACTTTGGCATTTCATCTATTTAAAAAATCAGGACTGGTTCAACATTTGGGAGGTTCATGGTTTCACTGCAGGTGTTGTTTGTGAGCATAAATTCTCAGCTAAAACATTCAAAATAGAAGAATACAAAAGATCTGACAACCACAATTCTGATAAATAAATTCTCTCTCCAAATGATTCCCTTCAAACTTTGCGTGTAAATACTTGACCTTCCTATCCGTCCAACAAATGCTTAGCATTAGCTTGAAGAAGCTACATACAGGCATGACTCACAGTTAAACCATGATTATGTGCAGAAAAGTGCGACTTTGGCTGCTTCCCTTCACTGCTGCTATGTTTTATCCGACTTATTAATCATCTTCTTTTTATTATTTTTGGGATAGTTTGGAGAGTTGGTGTCAATTTGACCAGAAATTATTACATTTACCAGGAATCTAATAAAATTTTGATTATTTCTTTTTTTTTATAAATTTTTTGTCATGTTTAAATTTCTCTGTAGGGTGCCGAGTTGTTAGATTTCCATTATGCCATTATTATTGACTGCTTATTATCCATTATTATCTGCTTGTTTTCCATCAAGTAAATTGAGAAAAACTTGAATATAATATAATTTTAATTTTTTTTTAAATCCTGAATTTTAAAATTCATGAATTTTCACTGGTTATACTCACCAAAAACATGTTACTTTAATGTTTCAGATGGCTAAAGCTAATAAGGTTTTGACAGCAATATTAGTGTCATGCATTTAAACTGACTGTGCAGAAAAGTGAGACTTTTAGCTGCTTCCCTTCACTGCTGCTGTGCTTTATCCACGACACTTTTTTTTTTTTAACATTCTTTATTTAAGAATATTATGAATCCAACATATACGCTATCCACGATGCCTTAATATTCTGGTGGCCACTGTTTTAATTTTTGGATAGTTTAGAGTGTAACAACGCCCCAAGTAATAGTTTTTTTTAATCAGACTTTTGTCAAAAATGTCTGTTTAAATATCCCTGTAAGGGTGCCGGTCTGTTAGGTCTCCTTTATGCCATTATTTTTGACTTCCATAAATAATATTCGTCTTTTAAACTCTCTTCCCCTTTAGCCAAAACAGCTCTTTTTTAGCTAATAATGTTAAAATTTGCCTTTTATAATCCTTTCTCTGCGATCGATTAGTGTTCCTAGATATCATTAAGCTTATTATCTGCTTGACATGGTTATTTCCCTTCAAATACATCGATTAAAGTTTGAATTAATTATATTTTTGATTTTCATGGGACGGTGGTCACCAAAAACCTGTTATCTTTGGAAGACGTCCACCAAAGATCCCAAATGTTGAACCAAACAAAGCAAAGTTTGGTTGTTCCAGCGGGAGAACTCACAGTAGCAAACTAAGAAAGCCCACCAAGGACACAGTTAAGACAACGCCGCCGATTAGCTTAATTATAACACTGATAATTAAAACCCTGGGGGCGAAACGCTCGGCTGAGTCCAGTGGCACTTGGTATTTTAAAGATTCATGGCCTCAGTCACTGCGAAGCCCTCTGGTTTTTAAATGTTGTGTCCTTGGTGTTCTTTTTAAAAATGCAAACAATCTATGGCATAAAAACGTCATTTCAAAAACAAAACATAAAGCTAACACCAGTGACATTCAGTTTGTTCTTTTTGCAGCGTAACAAAAACGTAAACAAGTGCATAAATAAAGCCATCTATGATTATGTGAGTCTACATATATAATGGTGATTACGTAGTGATAATAGTGAGGTAACTTGATAAAGGGAGCGCGATTAAAATGCGCCAATCCGCATCGAAACGCAGCACAACCATGCATCCGAGTGAAAACGAAGGAGGCGTCGTCCCGTTTGGATCGTTCAAGTCTTAGAAAAACGCTGGACGGGTTTTTCCACGTAAAGTGGCGTTACGATGAGACATGTTTTTCCTTGTCAAGTTTTGGTGGGAATCAATAAAATCGCCGGCCAGGTTTTCCGCATAAAGAGTCATTACGACTCCCTGTAAAGTTTTGTTACGATGCGACATGTTTTCCCCGTAGAGCGCCGTTACGATGTGACCTTTTGTGGGACTCAGGGCAGCAGCTGCTGCAGCGTTGCGTCGTCCAGCTCGTTGACGGCCACGATGTGGTCCAGGTGCTGCAGATAACGCTCCTGATCACGCATGAAGTGAGGGATTCTGGTCCGGTTCAGTGCCGCCAGAGGACGCAGACGCTCCACGTCCTCGAAAGATACCTGAGGAGGAGACAGGTTGGAAACATGTTTAGAAAACCTTGTAGCAAAATGAAGCATCGAAGACGTTTTGTTGGCTTCAGGACAGACTGATGCCTGCAGGCAGAACTCAGGGCGTAAAACTCGATTCCTGTCATTTCTTTCTTTCCATCTTTTGGAGAGTTTGTCTCAGGCATCAGATCGGTCGCTCACCTTTCCTAGAGACGTCAGCATCTTAAAGTCGATGTTCCTTCGATGGCGAAGAATCCGCAGGATCCCGTCCAGGTAGACCTGATCTTTGCTGAAGCAACCTGAGAAAAAAAACAAACGATGATCCAGGATTTTCTACAAAAAGATTAAATAAAAATGTCTTCTAAAGCCAATTTTCTCTGGGTTTTGTCTCTCAGGCTCATCAGACTCTTGACTGACTTTCTGCAGAAAACGATGCTAACGTTTCCTCTCGCTCTGCATTGAGCTCTGAACAAACCGAACAAACGGCTCCACATTAGAGATGAAAACAGGTAAAAATCTTTTTTGCCCCATTGGGCCTGAATGAGTCTGTTTTAGGTTAGCGGTTAGCTTACCGTACAAACTAACATAACTTTATTCCTGGTTGGCTGAGGTGAAGGTCAGCAGTTGGTCCTCATGAGGACAGAATCCTGGAGGTGTGTGTGTCTCACCGGGCTGCGGTGTGTGTGTCTCACCGGGCTGCGGTGTGTGAGTGTGTGTCTCACCGGGCTGCGGTGTGTGAGTGTGTGTCTCACCGGGCTGCGGTGTGTGTGTCTCACCGGGCTGCGGTGTGTGAGTGTGTGTCTCACCGGGCTGCGG
>CAEFZY010028563.1:0-51115 GCA_903066815.1 Brachyrhaphis roseni | reverse complement strand
GTGCATGCGTGGGTTCTCTCCGGGTACTCCGGCTTCCTCCCACAGTCCAAAAACATGACTGTCAGGTTAATTGGTCTCTCTTAATCCTCCTTAGGTGTGTGTGCATGGTTGTTTGTCCTGTCTGTCTCTGTGTTGCCCTGCGATGACCCCGCCTCTCGCTGGGAATGTTTTACTGGAGATAGGCACCAGCACCCCTCCCAAGCCCACTAGGGACAAGGATGGATAGTTTTATGATAAAATGGTAATCAAATCAGTTTCTTGAATGAAGTACAACAAAATTAAATGGAATATTGGAAAATAACTTCGAAACTAACTAAACAAGGAAATATATAAAAAAGTCAAATTTACAGAACCATAATTTCAGCACAACAGTGTTGTAGAGCAGAGAAGCCCCACACTTTAGGAAGGGGCAATCAAGACCAAAGATAAAGGTGAGGAGGACAGGTCACTGTCCAGACTCAGACCACCACTTATACCATACTTACAAAATATGAGGGGTGGACTCTGTTATGGAAGCTGCTAATGACTGTAGTGCTTTTAGAGGACCAGTTGTTTCAACCAGTCTGTTTTGTGTTGTTTGTTTCACCTCTGTCTTCTTGACCATGTTTCCCTTGTAAAAGACATTTTAAGTCTCAATGGGATTATTCGGGGAAAAGAAAAGGTAACCCCCCCCCCCAAAAAAAAACTAGCTTCTTTAAATATATATGTATTTGCCCATTAATGTTTTGAATGTTTTCAATAGGGAATGTTTTCTCTCAGGAAGTGATGAGTATTTAATTAGGATGCAGCTGAGAGGCTGAACTATTTACGAGCACATTTGAGTCCAGGATACATTAGAAGTTAATCCGACAGTTTAGAATTTTACAGTGCTCATTTTACTGGCAGTTGGCAATTGAAAGCCCAAACAGTTGTTTGGTGATTTATTAAAAATATAAACTTGTGACATTCAGCTTGACTTAAAGCGGAATTTACAACATTACAAGGAGGTTCTGTTCCAGATTATCAAGTTTGATAATCACTCTTAATTTGTTGACAAATAAATACTTATGGAAACTGTTCATATTATCAACATTAACTTTGTTCACAAATCCATAATAATGATAGTAAGGATAAATTATTATACTGCAAAATAAACAGCTGATCAGTAGCAGAATTATCTCAAAATAACATCAGTTTAGGTTTAAATAACTCAGTTTATGTCAGCAAAAAATGTCCCAAAATTCAATTAATTTAAATCAGAATGAAGTCCATAGTAGAATCCCATATGCTCAAAAAAAATTCCTATAAATATTTCCCAGCTGTTAGCTTTAAGTTTCGATCCAAAATTAAAAATCCAAATGGCAAAATGCCCCCAAGAAGATCAGAAAAAATAGTGGTACCACAAAAAACAGCCAAAATGAAATAGTTCAGAATTTTATAGAGCTGAGTTTTCCCCCCTTTGTGGCATACTTCTCGCTGACCGGGTGGGGTTTACCTGGATGCCAGACTCCTAACTGTTTCTGATCCACAATCTGTGGTGTTGGGATGAACTCTGTAACAGCCTTTTACTGTACAGAAAATCAAACCTTTTTTCATTTAAGGTTTGATTAACATCCTCAAGGGGAATCTTCCCGCTGCGTGGACCTGATTGTGTGTGTCACACATGTTGGGCTGCTGCGTGCCAACACACACACCCCTTTTTAACTGTTTACATCAGTCACACCTGAAACTATCCATGATGCTGCCTAAAATCAGTTTTAAACAGCATTCTACACTCAGCCATTCACTTATCCATTCACACACTGATGGTGGAAAACTCCTGGATTGTAGCCACAGCTGACCTGGGGCAGTCTGATAGAAGTGAGGCTGTCATGCACAGGAGCAGAGATCAAGCTAACAACCTGCCGATTGCTGGGAGAACTTCTACCACTGTATGGGGTAGGAGCATGTAAGTGACGACTGCTAGCAACAACAAAGCTGCTTCCCTTGGCCCACTGGGGGCTCATATATGCTTCAAAGACAATCTGATGGCATGCTGGAAAAAACTATTGTGTTCAAGTTGTGCTATAAGGAGTTAGCCTGTCAGCAAAGCCATTTTAGCTTAAAATAGCACCTCCATTCTAGACATGTAGCAGCAAAGATGTCCCAAATGCTAACGTCAGCGTCCACAGTCCACATTTTTTATTTATCAAAGACGTTTGCAATTGCGATCAATTAATTACAGACCCTGCAATTAACTAAAACATTTTAATTGAGTCTCACCACCAATAAAAACTGAATTGAGAATAATACTGTACAGTAAGGGCAACATTACAACATAAAATACTGTAGCGTTATTAAAAATAGCATACTCTGATCGAAAGCAGTGAGTTGATTGAAGGAATTTTAATTGAATCTTAATTAAAATCTCAAAACCATATTCACCATCAAACACATCAAGCTTTTTGAGTGTCCATGAAACACATTGTTTGATGAAAGCAGAAGGCAGTGAAAGTACAGCGGAGGCATTTCTACAACCAAAGACCATAAACTGTTAAGTGTAGCTGTACTTTGAACTTTATAATTGCACAAGGAGGAATTGTTCAATTTTTGTTTCCCCTAAGTCCATGTAGAAAGATCTAGAAGAGCAGTCCTCTTCTCCAACAGCCTAACAGCCAATGCTACGCAGATCAACATTTAGTGTTGGATCATTTTCATGTAAGGTTTACTGGCATACTGACTGTAACAGTCTGTTTACTCTATTACGTGTTTCTTTTGTTTTATTGCTTCGGCACAGCAAACATTCACAATGTCTCATAATTTAGACACTGGAATCTTTACGCAATGCATTAGTAAAACATTTAAGCCAAGCACTGATATGAGTTCTTCCTAACACCCAGTCAGTCAGTATGAAA
Organism: Brachyrhaphis roseni; assembly: GCA_903066815.1. Lineage (NCBI taxonomy): Eukaryota > Metazoa > Chordata > Actinopteri > Cyprinodontiformes > Poeciliidae > Brachyrhaphis > Brachyrhaphis roseni. The sequence goes on along the minus strand of CAEFZY010028563.1, from coordinate 48,242 downwards.
TTCTTGCGTCACACAATCACATGAAAAAAGTAAAACAACTCTATTCATTTGTTCTAAAGAAATGCATCAAATGCATATTATATTTTTTTCACTAATCAGAAAAATACAATGAGTTCCTTTTAGATAAACAAAACCTTTGTCTTCCTCAAGCTAATATTAAGACAAATGTAAATATAGTGACTTTAAAAAAAAAAAGATGCAAAAAAACATCTTATGATTTTATGCCAGCTTTATTTTAACAGTGAGACATAGGATATCAAAACAAAAACTGGGAAAATTGTATAAAATGTGGGAAAAATGCATTTTATTGAAATAAATAATTATTTGACCCCCTCAATGAAACATAATTTAATATTTGGTGGTAAAACCCTTGTTGGCCAGCACAGTAGTCAGACGTTTCTTGTAGTTTTTTTATAAGGTGTGCACACACTTTAGGAGAAATTTTGGCCCACTTCTCTCTGCAGATCATCTCATAATCCTTGAGGTTTTTAGGCATGCGTTTGGAAACGCAAAGCTTCAGCTCTCTCCATAGATTTTTAATGGGATTGTGATCAGGAGACTGGCGAGGCCATTCCATCACCTTGATATTCTTCTTCTGGAGCCACATCTTTGTTTCCCTGGCTGCATGTTTTGGGTCGTTGCCATGTTGTACTTCTTTCATTTCCTAATAATTGCCCCAACAGTTGTCACCTTCTCATTCAGCTTCTTACTTATGGCTTTGTAGTAACTCCAGCATTGTGTAGACCAACAGCTGTGTCCCTGACATCCTTATATAGCTCTCTAAACTCCACCAGGGAGATCTTAGAGCTCTCGAAGCACTCCAACATCTCCCTGGTGGAAATGTTGGTGTGTCAGAGTCTGTTGACAGGTGGCCTTTTATATAGGTGACAATTTGGGACAGGTGTCTCTACTGCAGGTAATGACTTCACTGAGATCAGTGTGTGTCAGTGGTCTGTGGGAGCCAACATTAGGTTAAGCATACTTTGGTTGGTTGCTAGGGGGTCAAATACTTATTTCCTTCAATGAAATGCATATTATTTTGTATTTAAATATTACTTAATTTTCTAGATTTTCTTTTTGATATTTTCTCTCTTACTGTTAAAATTAAGCTACCATAAAAATCATAGACCTTTTAATTATTTGTCAGAGTAAATTTTCAAAATCAGTGGGGGGATCAAATACTTCCTCCACTGTAAGTTAGAACACTCTAGCCCTGAATAATGTTATCATCTTTGGCTGACATTACTTCAGTGACACACTTCCTGTCTCCATTATGAAATCAAACTGAGGAGATACAATACAATCTTTAATGTATTGCGGTGTTAAGCCGTTCAGTAATTTATAAACTAGCAACAGTATCTTACAGTCTATTCTCTCAGTGGACGGACTTTAGAACTGGGTGATGTGCTCTGTCTTCCTGGTTTTAGTCAGAACATCAGCAGCAGCATTCTGGATCAGCTGCAGCTGTCTGAATTTTTTTTAGGCAGACCTGTGAAGAAACTGTTGCTACTAAAGGTGGATGAGTTTTTCTAGATCTTGCTGTCACCACAGCAACCCAATGGTGGTGCTGTGGTGACATTGTAGGGTATGTGGAGACTTCTTGTAGCATACTGCTTTGTGCTTTGTGGGTGAACATGTGTGGGCAGCCAGACCTTGGTGTGTTGGCATTTGTTTGGCATCTTCTCCACTTGTTGACTACTTTTCGTTATAGCCAAATGACTGATTTCAAATCTTTACCAGACTCTTCTCCAGTTCCTTCTAAAGCATTAAGAAAGTTCTTTGTTTATTTCCACTTCAGCAGTCAGGCGCAGGAAACTAAAACTGAGGTTTTAAACTAAGGCAGTGTAATAATGTTCTATTCCTTCTGTCTAGTTTTAGCCATTTTAAGGGGAAATAATTCTCCAAGCTGTGTTTGTAGATTCAATGTTGCTATCACTCTAAATTGTTGCCACAGAGGAACAATTAAAGTTTCCCTCTGGCAAACTTAAATTGTTTACACTATCATGGTAGAAAAATAAAGACATTTTCTTCACTGAATAAATGTTGTCTATTAAAGGTTGGACACATTTTTCAGTATAATAATACAATAGGAATTCATTAGCTCACATATCCTGGCAAATTTTCTGAAGTTTATGTCATTTTTCAGAGAATATGAATGATAAAACAAAAATAGGTCTTTCCCTCATGTTAGTATTTGGCTGAAGCCATTCATTATCCAACAATATTTGCACTTTTTAAACAAAGAATGACTGAATAAAACACTACCATAATGACCCTCCTTTGCTGTTTCTCCCACCATACAGGCAGTGAAATCAAACAATGTTTAGAACATTCCGGCCGGCCTTGAGAATCCCTCATACTCCATTTTTCTTCTTAAGTAAATCCCAACCAGTTGTAGTGAATATGTCTATTTCCTTTTCTTTTTAATTAGAGGTTGAACACTTCTGATTGATGTTTTGAATTACTTGAGCATCTTTTCATGTTCTTTTCTGGTTCTATGAAGTCCAGTTACCCTCACTGCAATTATTTTTGCCTTCGTTGTGGTTTTGAATGCAATAACTTCAGTGCATCCCTGCAAAGAACTTTCAGACATACTAATTACAAGAAATAGATAATGGATGAGGATGGGTTTAAGAATATTCAAACCCATGTGCATCTACTTGTGTGCGTCTCATGACCAAAACATCTGGTTATATGAACTTTTTATCAGGGTAATTTGGATAACAGGAAACAGTATTTTTGGATAAGGATGCTCCCGGTTAAAGTGTGCCTCCTCTAATCTCTGCAGTACCCTTACACCCTGGGCTTCAGCTTGGCTCTCTGTTGGTGTCTGTTGGTCTGTTCCAGCCGGATCTACATGGGGATGCACTCAGTCCTGGTATGTCTCACACACAGTCTCAAACATGGTGCCAACTTTGACACTTCCAGCCCCAAGTAAAGCTGAGGAATTATTATCATTGGTTTTAAGAAATGCTTACAGTTATCTTGATTATTACCATTAATCATTAGAGGATGCGTCATGCCATAACTGAACATGCTTAGGGAGACGCAAATGCCAATATTAATAAACATTCTCTTGTGATAATGGTGCAAAGAAAGATTTTACATAAAATCAAAAAAAGTATTGATAACCTGATCATCCTCTTCATGAGACTGTCTTAGGAAAACAAAGTCTTTAGTCAGAGGCTTCTTCAAATTCAAGAGCTACAAGAAATCTTTCCTGCCCAAAGCCATCACCAACTACAATGACTCTTTAATTAAATGAATTACAACAACATTTAATATCCCTTTTGGATCAAAAACTTATTTTTGAATATGAATGTGAATTTAATATGCTGAAGTGGTCACCAATCACCACTGCCCGTCAGAATAGCAGAAAATACTAAAGCAACAAAAAGTCATTTAACGTCGTTACTGAAGGCAACAAAGGTTACTGAAGTACATTTTCTTACATTTTTTGCTTGTCAAGTAGCTTGACAAGCAAAAAGGAATTCCTTATTTTTAAAAACTAGCTTTGGTTTATATTTTTACTTAGTTTTTAGCTTTTTTATAGTTCAAGTCATACTTGCAAAAAGTTAAAAACAAAGAACTGGAAGTGAAATTATTTTGCTTAAGACTGTATTTGCATAATATAAGAATACTATCATTCATTAAATTTCAAAACATGGTAATTGAGGAAAAGTGGATATGTGTGAGGATAATAATCCCTCATATATATATAATTTGAATTGTATTCTTCTGTAAAACTTCTATTGGATCTAAATTTGAATTAGATTGACCTCCACAGTTCTACACATTAAGATATGCAAGGTAGAAATAATGTTCAATAAACTGTATGCAAGGGTTCGAATTTATTACTACACTGATTTTAAAGGATTACTGCGGATTCAGAGTCAATTATATAAAAGTGTACCTTTTATGTTATTGACATGTTTTTTGGTAATAATGTATTATGAATATCAACCCAAATAAATTTTTGTTCAAAAACTCTTCTAAGTATTTCAGTATCATCAGGTTATTTATCTCAGAACATTTTCAAAATACTTTTACCAAAACAAACTAAGTTCTTATCATAGATACAAAAAAATCGAGAAATTCTGTAATACTGAAAATATACTGAATATAAATTCATAATCATGTCCTAGCCAGAGACCGGCATTAGGTGAGTTTTTGAATTTCCAATGTATTAATATCCTTCTGCATGCAAACAAAGCAGAGAACATAATTATATGTGCATGACTTCTAGAGGTAGCTCCTATCACTGACATTAAAGACACTTTTTCACCAGCACATCGCGCTCTAACCAGTTAATGTGGGCTCAGTCCTTCCCCACATAATGAGCTTTTCCATTATACAGTCTGTTCCTCATTATTGTGGGCGGGACATGAACAGGAGCAGCTGTGGTCAACTCTCTGCTGATGTTAACACTCAGCTATGGAGAGCCTCCAGGTTCTCGTTCTGATGGACTCAAATAAACCCAGATATTTAATTTTGTCTTATAGAAATTCATTGCTGGCCAAACAAACAACAAGTTTATCATAACCATAACATTCTGGCTCTTTATTTTTTTTTAAATGTGCAACCTTTTGGATTTAGGTAAGGCAGTCAAAAGATGTAAACCAATAGCCATGCATGAAATTATTATTTTTTTTAAATCCACGTTAAAAATAAAATTCACATCACAAGTTACTATTATGTAGTTCTGATGTTTCACACTATCGGCGCAAAACTGCAGCTCCATCAGAAAGCTGACCACAGCTGCTCTTCTTTATCACTGTCCTTTCTTCAGAGAGATGAGCTGCTAGCAGAGCTGCTAATTCACCATCATTCTGCTGCTAAACTTACTGCATGTCTTTCAGGTGCTGCTCCTGATTAAACTCATGATTAAACTCATCATACTGAGCAGCTCTCAGGATGAGTATCCACGATCCGCAGCTAAACTAAATGATGTTTGGAGTTTTCAGTGACATAAATCACGAGCCAATCAACAGCAGTCAGTCAGTATTATCCCTGAAGTAGGTATGAAAATCTGAGAACAGCTGGGCAGAACAACACCGGATCTGCTAATGGAAAATGAATCTGGCCAGGGCGTACCGGGACCGAACCGGTTAGAGGCGGTGTAGTAGAAAAGCGCCATTGACTCAGATTTTAACCACCTCTGATTCTTTTGGTCTCTAAGAACTCTGACACATAAATGAGAAAACATGTGCTACAGGTTCTTCGATAGCTGCAGTACTGTTTTAGTCCAACAGAAAATTATTTACTAGATTACCTCTTTTTAATGTACCAAAGCATGTGTTTCTAAGGTTGATCTGACTCTCATGACAACCATAAAAGATGCATTACAATATCTGTTCATTCATTTATAAGCTGAAAATGTTGGAAGGTCATTTCATGATTTGGAGGATTTTAGTAGAACTTCTAAACATTTTCACATTCCCATCCCAGTATGTTTTCTCTGCTTCATGGAGAAATCAGCCATGCTGTGGATTCACAGATTCTGTTTCTGTGCTTCTTCCCTGCAGGACGTCATCGCTGGCATCCTGTACAGCATGCTCATCCTCTTCTTCTTTCTCCCTGCATTGGACATGATTGACAGCTTCAACCTGAGCTGCCGCTATGCTCCCGTGGTCATCGTTTCCATCCCCCTGGCCTTGGCCCTCTTCTCCTTCACCCTGGACACCTGGAGCACTTCTCGAGGTGACACGGCTCAGATCCTGGGTGTGGGTGCTGGCGTGGCCCTTGCGTCTCATGTAAACCAGCTCCTAGGCTTGATGCCAGACCTGACAGCGGATCAGCTACCTCTCGTGGTGCCTGCCGTAAGTGGCGGCCTGGTGTGTGGCGCTATGCTGCGGTTGGTTCTGGGAGTGATAGTCCTCGTGGCGATACGGACCCTGATGAAGGCCATCACCATCCCACTGGTGTGCTGGCTGTTCAGGATGCCCAGCTCAGACGTGAGGAAGGCCCGGCAGCATGTGGCGGTAGAACTCCCGTACCGCTACATTGTTTATGGGACCATAGGCTTTAGTGTGCTCTTCCTGGTTCCACTGCTCTTCACCTATGTGGAGAACTCATAAAAGGATGTAACTTAAGTGCACGGTCAGGCTCCAGCCAGGAATTGGAGAACCAGCATTTCAATACTGTTTTTGCATCTCCGTGTAAACCAGAGTTTTTCCTCTTCAACAGGAAGTTGGGGCCAGAACTGGCTAAGATGCATTAAAGCCTGAACACTGAACTCCTTTCTCACTTTCTTAACCTTTCTGCTCTTTTTTCCAACAGACTCAGGTTATCTCTGGAGCAGGATGAGGGCGAGGGAGTATTTCCTTTAAGTGGCTCTGTCTTTTATAAGATTAACATGTGGAAAGACAAACCTATCTATGTTGATGTGTAATATCCACACTGTTGCCTTTTTAAAGACATAGTTCAATAATTTTAATGAGAGGTTTTGCTAAAAGGTTATAAGCAGGTAATATCTAACCTGCAGTAGATTGCCTCTGATTATGCCTGTACCTAGTGCTTTCATAGTCATATTGACCATTCAAAGTGCTTCAACATTACAGTCACAGTCTCCTTGCAGCACTCCCACATTAACACACCCAACACTTGTAACTTGATCAGTAGGTAACTTGGGGTGAAGTGCTTCCTCCTGGGGTCCTTGTGGGGGAACTGTCCTCATATACAAGCATACAGTCCTAACCTTAGGCACTATGATTAGATCAAGTGCAGGCCATGCAGCTTAGCCACAATTATTTTAGCACCTTGTTTAATCTTACGTGATTACGTAAGAATGCATTCGGCATTCTCACTTCTTAAGATTGTGTTTGTCTTTATTATTATTTTTCAATGTTCCATACATTTTTCTGCTCTCAACTAATTCTGCGCATAACTAATTCTGCCATTGTTTATATATGAATTTCAACAATTCATATATCAAAACGTTCTGCTTCTTCTGGAGCATTGTGCTATGACGTTTGGTAATTTCAACTATGGTATGATACTTTTTGAAATACAATTACAGTTTCTTTTGCAGATTTCAACCCCACTGAAATGCATTGTAATTCTTCAGAATTCCACAAAATTTGGCAAAAACCTTTGCTCTTTTATGGGTCACAACTTCTGCCTACTTCAACTTAAAAGCTCCATTCAACTTTTAAGCAAGACACAATATGTTAAGATATCCTTCAGATGATCCAGCTTTCTGATACCGCTTATGCTTTTTCTAAAATTCCAATTTAAGTTTTAATGCAGATTGTTGGCCATTGACAGAACTTGACCAAATGGGGGAATTTTTCTGCTATAATCCAAGAGCACAAATTTTAATTCTGAAAGCAAGAGTCCATGTCTTTTGTTCTCAAAACAACACTTTTGCTTACAAAATGTACACTTTTTCTTACATTTTCATTTTGAAAGCAGGACTTCATGTCTTTCTTAAAACTTGTAATGACTATACGCACTACATCTCCTCGCGCTCAAACTTAGTCTCTGCTCGGAGCAAATCTTTGCTTGCAAAACTCTTTGCTCGTTGGTGGAATTTTCCTGCCATAATTCAAGAGCACACATATTCAGTCTGAAAACAGGATTTCATGTCTTTTGTTCTCAAAACTTTTAATACTTTTGCTTACATTTTCATTTTGAAAGCAGGACTTCATGTCTTTCTTCTCAAAACTTGTAACTCTTATACTCAAAATAAGAGTTAACTCTTATACTCCTCGCACTCACACTTAGTCCCTGCTTGGATTCTCCGCTTGCTTCCGAAACATGGAACTGGGTGTGTTTGTTTCCTTCTAGCGGGTGTGCCTATGTGGCTACTATCGATTGTAGCAACCTGCACCACCCACAGGATGTAGGGAGAAACAACGACGTCAGCTTTCTGCTCCGTGCTACACTAAACATCCGTCAGCAGAGTGCTACTGATCGCTAGCAGCTACTGATCTTAGACAGGATTTTGTTCACCAAACCAAAGACAACATAGTCACGACATGATATCATGTATATCTGTCTTTACACCACTGCATCTGACACTTTGCATTGCACTTGGTGATGTTTGGCTTGGATGCAGCTGGTTACCATGGAAACCCATTCCATGAAGTTCTCTGCCCACTGTCCTTGAGCTAATCTGAAGGTCACATGGAGTTTGGAGGTCTGTAGTGACTGACTCTGCAGAAAGTTGGTGACCTAATTGCACTATGTTCTTCAGCATCCGCTGACCCCGCTCCATCGATTGCATGACCTACCACTAGGTGGCTGAGTTGCTGTCATTCCCAAACACTTCCATTTTCTTATAATACAGCTGACAGTTGACTGTGGAATATTTAGGAGCGAGGAAATTTCACCACTGGATTTGCTGCACAGGTGGGATCCTATCACAGTTCCACACTGGAATTCACTGAGCTCCTGAGAGCGAACCATTCTGTTTGTAAAAACAGTCTGCATGCCATGGTGATTCATTTATACACCTGCGGCCATGGAAGTGATTGGAACACCTGACTCCCATAATTTGGATGGTTTAGCAAATACTTTTGGTAACATAGTGTATGTACTGCAGGGATTGTGAGTTTGATCCCAGACCATGTTGGTTTTTGTTTGGTTTGTTTAGATTGTGCTTCACAATAATCTAAATAAACCAAACAAAAACCAACATATTGTTTTTTGGGGTTTTTTTAAACAGAGCATATGAAGCACAATCTAAACAGATTTTCACTTTATTTAGACTTCTGATAATGCTGTAAAAACATCCTTCATCCTCTGGGTCCAGCTACTGTAGATTTACACTAAATGAAACCCAAAAATCATCTACCACAGATAAGATACTGACTGTTAACAGAACCTCACATTAAAAATACTGAACTGTCCCTTTAATAGCCCCCAACTCTGTAAAGCTAGATTATTACTGAAGGTTATTTTATAAAGATGTTAACATTTCAGTGTTAGTATTTCTTTAAATGGCACTTTTAGAAAACTTCCTCATGAATTTCTCATGCAAGAAAATCCAATTGAAAGGTAAAAAATAACAGATTAAAAACAAATGAGGAAATTACCTTCTCAGACAGGAGAAGCTACAACTATTTTATTAATCCACTGAATCTTCAGATGTGGTTCTTTCTTCCAAAGAGTTTCCTTTAACTCATTCTACCCCTTTGACTGAAAGTGATCATGATTGTTTAAGCCCCAACACTGTTTGTGTATTGGTGTGTTTAAAGACAGTGATCTTGTATGTCTTACAGAACCTCACATTAAAAATACTGAACTGTCCCTAGTATATATGACACTGATATATTTAAGGTTCCCTTTAATTGCACATGTGCAGTGGAATCCACTGTACAAACTACTGAAGGGCTTTTCCTATTGTTTTGGCTTTTATAGACAACAACTTTCGAATTTGTCACTCTGAGGTAAACAGTTGCTTTTCCTCCGACACAGTGAAATGTTTTTCCTTAGCAGTTCACTCCTTCGCCAAGTTTTCCCTCACTTCATTCTTGTGCATAACCACTTTGTCCCTTCCTTCTTCTACGACGTCTCCTTGAACTAATTATTTTCTAGTTAAGTACTTTACATTTTCATGTCAGTTTATTTAGCTTAAACTCTTCTCCTGAATTTAAATTCAGTTATGTGTATAATTCAACTGAACACACTCATGAGCCGCCGGGTTTTCTGAAGATATGCAGGAGGCTCTGAAAATAAATTTTAGATTTCTTATTTTAAGGATATACAGAAAAACTGACCAATATGAAAAAAGATTTCGTTGTTGAAAGTTTGACTAAAACCAAAATGAATACAACAAACTAAATTCTGCCTAAAAAAAATTAAAAATAATTACATCTTACTGATAGATCACCTGTATTTGAGTGATATAAACTAATTTTCTCCCAGTAGGTCAGTCAAAGTGACCAATTTAACAGATAGGGTGCGTTCTTTGACACATTGCTGCTTTTGTACCTCAGAAATCAGGTATGAATGACACAGAAGTGCAATATTATGAAATGGCAAAGGGGTGAGCTGAGCAGCTCTTGTGGAAAAGGTTTGGAATGTCTCTGTTTTCATATTTGGCATTTTGATGATTATGTTTTGTTTTTTCCTGTTAGTGTGAACCCTCATGTCCTGTTTAGATCATTTGTGACCAAATACATATCCTGCTTGTATTGAAGATTGGTTCTGCCATAGCTTGAATATAAACTTATATTTCAAATATGAAGAGGGACATTTGTATGAAAATATTACTGTATATAAGTCTGTTGTTGGGTCTGCAACCCAAAAGAATGACATTTTTGTACGGCCACAGTCAGTTCAACGTGAAAATACAACCTGTAGATCCAGGACTTGAGTATGCCACACTGCAAGCTCAGACAAATTAGTCCATCAGTAAATGGAAACCAAGTTCCAGAAGTTCATCTTCCTGTTAGTGTCAAACACTAAGATAATGGAGAGAAGGAAGAAGAGATAGCAACTCATAGCTGAAAAAAGAGGACAAAAACCAGATAGGGTATGTTGCAACATTTTCATTTTCCCAGGTAACATCAGACTGATATCTGCCAAAGGTCATCTTTGGTTGAGAAACAACAGAATTGGTGTATTTGTCACACTGAACAACCACTAATATTGGCTTTACAACCTGACTTTTCTTCTAATGTCATTTATTAGAAAGTTTGTCAAAAAAGGCACACATGGTAAAAACCTGACATTAATAAACAAGCAGTTTCTCAGAGCTACATTTAGCTAACGGGTTGTCTGCTGGTTGGCTAACTGCTAACTGGCTGCTGGAGCAGGGAGCTGGGCTGATATCATCTTGTGGTATTCTGTGAAGAGCAGAACAGCAAAAAGGTTGAATATTCCAGACAAAGTGAATGTGAAACATCAGCTAATTTTATGAATGTTGATTCAAAGTTTTGCTTAACTGTGTTTATTAAGATTTAAAAAAATTATAGACGACATTGTTATAATTTTAATAGCAGCAAAAAGAATATTTGTTGGGTATGTATGTGGATTGCAAGCAATCAGTCAACAATCAATATCTGCAAGCAGTCAATATTTAACTGTAAAGTGATTGTACACAATGTCCTTTCATAACAAGAGCAGCAATTGACCACTTAAGTGTTAATTATGTTTCCGTGTTCCAAAGGTTACATGCATGTTTTTATATGAATCTGTAACATTTCAGAAAGTGTCCTACAATCAATTGCTCATTGTCTTTGTTTATAGTAAATTATGTTTTTTAATGAAATTATTTAGTTATCAAGGCAGAGCCCAAAACATTTATGATATATACTGAGCAGAAAGTTTTTAATAAAGTTTTTAATAATCTATTTCCTCAATTTTTAAATCTTATTAGAATTTTTGATCTTTTATTCTGCTTTGCACTGTTTAATTTGCTTTTAAATCAGTAAAATATTCCTGTCATTGAATGGCATTTTGGGGCTTGTACATTTATGAGGCTCCCAGATAAACATGTCATGGGTTGATTTTAGTTTGTTTGTTTTTTTCAATAAAAATTTTTGAAAAATAAAAATTGTTTTTCCTAGCCTCATTACATACTTTCCAGTTTAAGGAAACATCCAGAGCAACCAGAGGGCTAAAGAGTTCCCAGCAGAATGTTTCCATGTCTGTGTCCTTTGTGTTCCAACCAACATCCAACCAACATCATAATACAGCACCAACAACTGTGCTGTATTTATATAAATGTTTGTTACAAATAGTTTTTTTTAGAAAATTATGTTGCAATAATAATGTTTGAAATAATTTACTTAAAATGTGTTCTAACACATCGGTTTATGGTGATGATCATATGTACATACCCCCATTTAATTTTATTGGCTACAAATAAAATAATAATAACCTTTATCGTCATTATAGAAACCATGTAATGAAATTACATGCGCTCTAACGAAATTGGGTGATAAATGGCACTAATGGCATTTAATGCCCATATGGGCATAGGGTATAAACTGTTCTTCAGTCTGTATGTCCTTGTTTTAGTGCTCCGGTGTCTGCAGCCGGATGGCAGCAGTTGGAATAAGTTGTGTCAAGGATGTGAAGGAGGCTTTTAAAATGTTCCTTTTAAAAGAACTCCATTTGCCTGAGACAGCAAGACCTATGGAGTTCTTCAAGAGATGGCAGAGAGCAGCCAATGGTCTTCTGGGCAGATTTTATGATTCTCTGGAGGGTGTTCCTCTGTGCTACTGTGCAGCTGGAGAACCACACACAGAGACAATAGCAGATGATGCTTTCAACAGAGGATCAATAGATGGACATCAGCAGGTTTTGAGAGATATTGTTTCTCATGAGGACTCTCAGGAAATAGAGTCTCTGCTGGGCCTTCTTTGCCAGTTTTGCTGTGTTTACATCACAGGCCAGATTATCCATGATACGAACTCCCAGGAAACAGAAGTTTGACACCCTCTCCACCCTGTCTCTGCAGATGTATTGTGGTTGAATGTCTCTTTTACTTCTAAAATCCAGTATGATCTCCTTGGTCTTGACTGGGTTTTGGATCAAGTTGTTATCTATGCACCACACTGTAAGTTGCTCCCCCTTGTTCCTATAGGCAGATTCATCCCCCCTGAGATGAGACCCACTACAGTTGTGTCATCTGCAAATTTCAACAAGGGTGCCACTTTGGTGAACATATACATAATCATGTGTATGGTGGTGGCAGCATCATCCTCTGGATGTTTATGGAGCTAAATGCAGAACAATCCTGGAGGAAAACCTGTTAATAACTAGAGACTGGGATGGAGGTCCTCCTTCCAGGAGGACAATGACTCTAAGCATACAGCCAAGGCTATAATAGAATGAAACATTGAACTATAGAATCAAAGCATATTCATACTATAGAATGGTCAAATTAAAATAATCAAATATATATTTTTCTATCTCTTTCTTCCTTTTAGCACCTGGTGTCTCTCAGGTTGAAGAGAAAGCACATTGTGATGCAAAAATAGTTGGGATCTGTTTTTGCCACTGTTGTCAATTCTTCTAGTTCTCCACCAGATGAAGCAGGGAGCAAATCTTTGTTTATTTAATGGAGCTTAAGAGGAGTCTGCTGCTGCCAGTCCTTTGATGGAGTGTTAATCTTCAGTGGTAATGTGTGGGCCACTGAGCACCTTGTGTTAGTAACCTTCTTTGCTCTCCTTTTTCCTTAGACTTACCTTAAAGGTCACTGCTGATGGAACTCTGGATTCTGTTGCAGTTCATTCCCCAGCTGACTCAGTCACCTGCAATCCTCCAGCCAATTCAAAGTCAAGACCTAAATCTAACAGAGAATCTGTGGCGAGACTTGAAAACTAATGTTCACACTCTCCATCCACTTAGATTGAGCTTGAACTATTGTGCAAAGAATAATAGGCAAAATAGACACTTTATAATTCAGTTGTACATTTAAAGTGAACATATTGAGCAAACGTTTATTGCAAAGCTCCCAGAAAATAAAAAAAAATCAATATAAATACAATAAAAAAATGTATGTGAGTTTAGTGGTCTTATGGCATGAGACATGAAGCTGTTGTGGGATCTGGTTGTTCTGCATTTGAAGCTGCTGAATCTTTTCCCAGAGGGCAGCAGGGAGAACAAGCCAAACTGAGGGTGGAAGGATCTTTATGATTGGCTGAGCCCTGGACAGGCAGCTACTGTGAGCGGTGACAAGGATGGAAGGAAGCTCAGTTCTGAAGATTCTCTCAGCTGTTCTCACCACTGTCTTTACTTTGCCAGTCAGAGGTGATAAGGTAATATATGCCCCAAACCAAATCAGACTGAGATACCGCTGTTTCTTGCCCCTCTGGAGAAAGTGGTGAGAATGGGAGAGAGGAGGTTTGATCTTTCCATCTGATATAAAAAGTGCAGACATTGCAGAGCTCTCCACTGCAGCATCATTGATGAGGACAGGGACCTCATGCTTATTGCATGTCCCCTAATCAATGGACTCTGTGGTGTGATGGCAGCATCTCCACCCTAACCAGCATGGTACTTTACATGCTACAAGCATGTATGCTGAAGTATTCCTGATTCTCTGAAGACCAGGTTCACACTTGAAGCTCCTTCATCTTATATAACCAAGGACTTTCCTGGAGAAAGATTACAAAGCCAACTGTTCCATTCATTCTTTATATGTCATTTGCTGTTTAATTATGATAAAATGCTCCCCATCTTCCCCCTGATTATGTTTAGTTTGGATTCATTGAGAAAATAGGACAGTTGTAATCTTGAATGTACCCCACTCCATGCGTAGTTTGTTTTATACTAAGACTGAAAGAAGTTCAAAGTTATTATCATAAAGTGTACTCACTTTGTTACTATGTCATGTTTATTAAGTCCCACTTTGAGGACAATTACAGTTACTTTTCCTGTTTTAGGGTCACAAACTGAAATGTATGTGAACTGTTCTTCATAAAACTGTACAGCAGGTGCTGTTCTGTTAGCATTTTTGGACCATCATGCATGGCTGAAGGGTGCTGAAGCAGTTCTCAGGTGAATATGATGTTGCCGGGAAAAGAGTCAGCTGCTCTGCAGTAATGTAGATGAGGCTCTAGGTCTTCTGGATGACTACCGTTCTTGGATTCCATTTTGGTGTTAGTGATTCTGCAGGTGCTGTGTAGCAGCCTCGCTCTTCTTGAAGGACGATCTAATGGTACTTTCCCGCTTTGCAGTGGTTTAGTGGACCAGTTCCCCTCTCACCATTGATTACTTTCAAACTAACAAACAAATAAAAAAAGAGCAATGCGACTTGGATGTAACGTGTAATGCTTTATAGAAATGTAGTGAAGTAGAAAGTACAGATACTGTAAAATGTAGAGGAGAAAAGGTTGAAAGTATCCACGATTTAATCTACTTAAGTACAGATACATGAAAAATGTACATAAGTACAATAACATCCCACCACTGATCAAAGTAGGCAGCAAAATCCTTGTGCCTGGTGAATCTGCAGTTGGTGAGGATCTGGTCACCATAGTGATGCCTCCCTTCACTATGGACTCAGTGCCTAGGAGTGTCTAACAAGATTGATGTCTCTGATTTGGGCACCACAGCCTTCCAAAGTAATGAAACACAACCCAAGCTGTTGCAAATAATACAGACATTTGCTGCAGTGTGCTTCTGTGTCTCTCTGCATGTTCCATCTGTAGGCTTGGCTTCTCAATGGAAACCTCAAAGCAATCTAGAATATATGGAATTTAGGGAGTTTGTTCCTAATGTCTGTTGAGATTGTCTTGAAAATGTTCTCTCTCTGCAGCTTGGCAGACATTCTGGCTTCTTCATGCAGGACAGATTAGCGACTGTCAAACTTGTGCTTTGTTTCAAATGTCATGTGAAGCAATGTATATCTGTTGGATGGGATGTTTGATTTACAGACTGGACATCTGTAAATCAAACATCTACACCTGTGTAATATTTGGATTTAATCTAATCTCCATTTCTTATGGTGTTACTGGGATGTGCAGGGTCCAGTTGTCTGTGCAGTCTTCATCCCCACCAAGTTTTGTTTTTCATGGAGATTAAGTCAGTTTCTTCCTCCAGAATTTTATTCCAGTTTCCAGGTTTCAGTGGATAAATTGGTAATAAGGGAAACTTATACACTTCCTGTTTGATCTTTATCTTTCTCTGTCACTGACACTGCTTGTTTGAAGTTATTTAAACTAGCAAACAAAAGAAAACACACACACACACACACACACACACACCCACCCACACACACACACACACACACACACACACACACACACACACACACACACACACACACACACACACAAAAAAACTAGACTTGTTACACCCCTGGTAAAATCCAGGGGTGTAACAAGACTAAAGGAAGGTTTTTGCTTTTTCTTGACTCTGTATTAAACCATCTCTGACACCCAATATCTTGCATACTCAGAATTCAGCTTAATTCAGTTTAGCCTTATCTGTATATTAGCTTCAAACACAAGTGAAACCCAAAGTGCTGAAAAAGCAAATCCTTGAGTTTAGTGCTCATGTGGAGTGGTAAGCAATAAGTCAGTCTTAAATAAGCTGTTGATGGTTTTGTTTGTCATCAGAAGTACTTTGTACAGAATTCTTATTAAATAATTTGGTCAAAAATAACTCCAAGCTTACCAGTAGAAGCTATTATAAAACTTTCACATGTAAGCACTACTTAATAAAGTCATCAAGTAGAAAATCAGTCTGTTTGTTTTCCTTAGATCTTGTTTTCTTATCTATGAAGTTTTGTCCGCATTTTTTGTTCGCATATAACAGCTGAAGCCAAGTGGTTACAATAGATTTCATTTCAGTGAAGCAGAATCGAGAGGTTTTAATACAAACGCACACCACACTTTTCAGATTTTGGGTGTTAAAAAAGGAGAAACAAGATAGAAATGTTCTTCCACTCTACAATTATACATTTTTATATTGATGTGTCACATTAAATTCTTACAAATCTTTGTCATTTGTGTTTGTGACATGATTAAAAATGAATAAGTTCAACAAATATTAATGAATAGTTTTGCGGGACATGTACGCAGAGCGGTTGACTTTTCGGTCTCTCCACATTGCTTTCCGCCCCGGTCTTTTTCGTGTCCCTTCTGCTCCACCAAACCAGCAGGATTCAGAGATTCTATCCCTCTTCCTTTATTGGCAAGCTCATTGGACCAATCATAAGCTTCGACACTGCGCAGTGTAGCCAATCGCCGTCGTCTGCTGTCCTACACCCGTCTAGCACGTTCATGTGCATTTACGTAATGTGTGCCATGGTCTGGACCCAGCAGTGTTGACAATAGGCTGAGAAGAAACAACCCTGAATCGACAACGAGCAACGGAAAACACGACAAATTCAGGGTGTTGTTTGAGACGTAGAGTTTAACCGGTAACGGGAATGTTATAGCGTTAATCTAATCGTTGCGTAGAGCCGTGTTTTATTCTTATCGTAGTTTAAGGATTTTCCATTTGGATGGAAAACTGCTTGTGGGTTTGGCTGCTTTAGGCCGAGATTTTGCTGCTGGGGAGAGGCTGTTTGCACCGAGCTGGAGGCAGCCGCACAGTTAGCCTGACAGTTATCCCGACACAGGACAAGTCTCCGCCACAGTCTTCACTGCAAGCTGTGGAGGATCAAGACGAAGTACAACGACGGAAGAGGTTCCAACCAGTCTTGCTCAGGTCGGGACTCGGGTCAGGACTCGGAACGGTGTGTGTGTCTTCCAGCCCGGTCACTCTGTCAGTGTGTGAGCTGTAGCTAACATTTGCATCATTAGCTCTGTCCCTGTATTTACATCCGGGATGATGGGTGATCGCCCGAGCCCGCCCAGGTAATGTTATCTCACCAACACACATTTAAATTCAGACTTGATATAGTTCCTGTTTTGAGCCTGTTCATTGTGTTCCTTTAGCTGGCTGCTCACATAGCTAGCTGCAGCTGCTCGCGTTTAAACTACAGCTACACGCTCAACTTAGGCTAGCTCCCGGTAGCTGGCGTGCTAACTGTGGCTAATGACCTAAGATTTTTTTATTAAGCGAGTTTAAGCCTTTTTATTAATGTTTCTCTATCTGAATATGTAAAACATTTAAATGTGGCTCTGCTCTGGTTCACGTTAAAGCAGCTTACGGGCACTTATGTGATTCTCTGTGCAAGGTAATTTTTAAGCTAACGTTCCTAGCGAGCTAACACTTGGCTAATGCGCTGTCAAGTTTGCTCCTGCAGGCCCAATACGGCCAAACTGACGCCCGACATCTAACGGCTTGATTTCTGACCCAGTGTACAGCACCAACTACTTTGCTGTTCTAGCTCAAGATGGAAGATGTACATTCTTGCTGCTGTTTGGGTCGGTTTTACGTTTCATTTTGGGTTTTCCCGTAAGGCTGATCTCGGGACAACATTCTGTTCTCTGACCAAGTTCTCAAGCTGCATTGTTCAAAGGTTCAAACATAATTTCTAGATGAGATCAAGACACCAGAACATCTAGTGATAAGCATGTTAGCAACATTTTCAAGAGATTTTATTTTATTTTATTTAATGACTAAACGAGCAATTTCACGTGAAAGAACAATGAATGACAGTTTGAGGGATACAGAGATTTAGTGATTAACAAGCTGAAATAATTTTCGGAAATGTTTTGTTAATTTTACATTGAAATTTGTGAATAGATTCACTGTTTTTCATTTTTGCACCATGTTCATCGTCATACCATACCATACCATACCAACTTTATTTATAAAGCACTTCATACACCATGAGGACCGAGGTGCTGTAACACAGTCACAGAAAAACAGCACAATACAGTATAGACAAGACAATGGACAACCATGGACAATTGAATAAACCTTTGATAAAATAAAATGCCAGTCAGCTGTCTTTTACATGCCACATTGGATCAAACTACAAACTTTTATGTTTTTATTCTCCATAAGCAAATCTTAATTAATAAACAGGATCCATGCAAACCTTGGCCTAAGTTAAAATGTAAACGCTGTGGGACACCTGTGGCTCAGTTGGAAGAGCAGTCGGGACCGAAATGTAGTGATCTTGATTCCAGCTTCTTCCATCACTTGTCAGTGTGCTCTTGGTCAGAACATGTCTAACTTGTTCTGACCAAGTTAGACATGTTGGTCATGTCTAACCAAGGCAGGCAGCCTCAGAATCATACAGCATCCACAATTGTGAGTGTAAAACAACAAAAGCAAAACATTGCTCCATTTGACTAGGAAAAAATACAATGAGAGTTCAGTTTATAGTTGAATCATGATTTAGCTTATCAGCTATATACATTGCAAAAACACAAAATAAATATTTTTGATTTGTTTTCTAGTGCACATATGTTGCCCTGATCAGATTTTTTGCTGCTGATTCCGATCACTGCCAATCACTTGGATTGATTGTGGTTTTTTCTGTTGTTTTTTTTTGCTTTAGGTGTAAATGCTACTATCTGACCTGGCAAAATCTAAAAAGTGATCTGGTAATAAATTCACCTAATTTAGACATAGAACATGCAAAATACTTACAGGGAGAATACAGCAGCTATTCAGTCAAAAAGACAACTGAAAAACCTGCAATAAGTAATCAGTCTTTAACAGTAAGGTTCTCAGTACCCTAAATTATGCATGAGTCAAATAAATCTCACAACACTGCTTATGTCAAATAGTGTCGAGTAAAAAAGAAATATTCATTCAAAGTCAAATGCAGGTTGCATCAAAATAAACAATTCTGAGTTACTGAATCAAAACTTTCTGAGAACACGGCTAGCTGATTAATGCTGGTTCTGATTGTCTGTTTCTGACTGAGTGGAGTAATTCTGCAGAATGCCAGGAGGAGGCAAAGGAGACTAATTATTTTTCAGAAATTATCTGTTTTGTGTTAGAACATAGCGAAAGTTTCAATGCGTATGTAAAATCTGTTGTTTAATTTAATGCTGCAGCTTTAAGCAGACATTTGGTGTGAGTTCACTGCCGGATGGAGCTTGAATGGAACTCCATCTGTGAAATTTTACAACCTGTATCGCAGGGGTGCTCAAGTTCAGTCCTCGAGAGCT
The DNA here is from genome assembly GCA_903066815.1 of Brachyrhaphis roseni. Taxonomy (NCBI): domain Eukaryota; kingdom Metazoa; phylum Chordata; class Actinopteri; order Cyprinodontiformes; family Poeciliidae; genus Brachyrhaphis; species Brachyrhaphis roseni. The sequence goes on along the minus strand of CAEFZY010028563.1, from coordinate 28,761 downwards.
ACCGTCCTGCAACTTTTAGATTCAGCCTTACTCCAACAGACGGGGATCAGCTCTGAACTGGCCTGGTAACGAGCCATTCATTTGATTCAGGTGTGTTGGAGCAGGGGTGCATCTGAAAGTTGCAGGGTGGTAGCTCTCGAGGACTGGACTTGAGCACCCCTGCTGTAGCCTGTAGCATGTAGCGGCGGTCCAACTGCCAGAGCAGAACCAGCATCTTACACCGCTAGCTCATTGACTTAAATTATTTTTTGGGGTCATTTGTTTAGCTTTTTGACAGTCATGCAAATCCGGGTGAATGTTAGTAGTTGTGCGCTGCTTTACCTGCTGACTGACCGAATTGGATGTTGTTGTTTTTTTTTTTTCTTCCTGCATTGAGCCTCGATATACCCGTACTTTGTCAAGTGTTACTTTTGTAAATGTCATATTAGATTCTGTGTGTTGATTCATTGTGACGAGCTTCACCTCCGAGGTAATTTTCCGCCGCAACACACAAACTTCCCCCACTCACTCTCAGAGCGTTTGGATTTGCTGCTCCCCGCTTGCACAGTGTAAAGGAAATGGGGGATCAGCTGAACACGCAGACTGCAAAGTGAGATACAGGTGATCGGTTTTGGTGATTGGCAACAAAAGACAGTGATTGGCGATTACCTATCATACACTTTTTCACGGAAATCGGCCAATTATGATCAGTGGCCGATTGATTGGCACACCTCTAATATTTTTCCAATGTTATAGGCAAAATAATCAGCCAATGTTCTAGTACTTTTTCATCAATATTGAGTAATTTTTGACTTAAAACAAGCTCCAATATCAAAAAGTAGCCTGTAAGCTAGCCTGGTAAAAAACAGCCCCTTCTACACATTGCTTCTTCCAGAGGGTCTGGGCTCTAAGCTTCTGAGAAATGATTGGTTCCTGGAGGAGTGAACTGTGTTGAGGTTTTAAATATTACACAATTGTTTACGTTTGCCTGTGACGTGTGTAATGCGCCAGTTTGCCACTATGAAGCTTACCGGAAGTTGCCTACGCTGTAAACAACCATCCTCCACTGTGAAGAGAGAAGAGCCAATCCAAACGAGGTGGCTGTTAATGTTAATTCAGTATCTGGAAGCGTGGCCAACATGAAGTGAACGGCTCTGTTCACTTCCTCTGCTACCATTTCTAAAACTACAGGCAGACTACTAATCTAAATTTTCACAGAAAATCAATGTTAACGTTCACAATGTCTTCTGTCCACTGATTGGCCCGTCAAAAATCAACTGTAGCTAATCCAAGTTTGAGGGAGAAATCTGTAATTGTGATACTGCTGCTGAAAATTGTATTATTGATTACTTTTGATCCCGATTGGACCTTTCCTTTCTTTTGGCATTGCTCTGAGTTTTAGTACCTGAGGCACAGAAAAGTGAATTGGAGATATGAGGTCAGTGCAACTGGGCAGACATGTTATCAATATGCAACTTGGGAAGGCATGACTCTTTACGGCCCACCAGATATAGCGTCCAAGTAATCCTTTTGCAGCTGTAATTAATCTGCACGCTAATATTGTGATGACCAGTGTGATTTCATATGTTGTTCAGTAATAATTTGGTTCTGGTTTGTGTCTGGGCCCAGGTGATCTAATTTGGTTCTGAATAGGCCTGACACAATAACACATTTTGCTGGATGATAAATCATCCCAGTAATTATTTTTGATAATATAATGTGGGAACACATTTTCAAGTATCAATAAACTTAAAGTTCTAATGAACATTTAACATTGGACCTGAAAGACATTTTAAATACCCCAAATAAACAAAACAGGGCAAATTGAAAAGTGTCAACTGTCACCCAGTTCTTGGAAGAGGAAAAAGAGAAACAATATTTTATGCAAATAGAAAGTGAGAGTTTTAATTTAGCATTTGATAAATTGATTTATTGCTCATTGTGACAGGGCTGGGTCTGGCCTGGGTTAGGTCCGGTCTAGGTTGGATCTGGTGTAGTCTGGGTCTGGGCCGTCTCATGCGGTGGAACTGGCCTTTGAGAGCATTTCTGAAAGCAGATGCTGTTTAATTCTTGGGTGCCGCAGAAGCCTTTAACCTGACTCTCAGTTAAGTTCAGATTTGATGTCAAGACTGTAGCTTCTCAAATAATCTGACGTGAACTTTGTCTCTTGTGATAGAAACCAGGCTGTCGGACTGTGGACCCTGCAGTGCATTATGTTGGCTGTTTTCCCTTTCCTGTTCCTTTTTATTTCCTCGCTGTGCCCCCAAACTCCACCCGCAACCCACCTACCAATTGTTTTATTGGTCAGTGTGTGTATTACATGTAATAGACACTATAATAATTGATATAGACAGTCTAAAGTGGGAATACCTTTTGCCCCTGACTGCTAGACTTCAAACTTCAAACTTCAGAGGACTGCGTGTTTTCTGTAGAGGGATTGCTAAGGGGCGTGGCCTCATCACCCTTAAAATCTAAAATTTAGTACATTTTTTTCTGGGTTTCACTTGGAAACAAAGTGGAGGAGCTTTACTAGTAAATCCATCCACAAATGTGTTTTTTTTCTTTCTTCAGTTGATTTAGTATTTAATTCTATAGTAGCTAGGTACTGTGTAGTTTGAACTTTTCCACTATTTGATTTGATTTATTTGATTAATTACAAGCATATCTACATTAACACTAGTACAAGTCTATGCATCCATACATGAACACACACATAAACATATACGCATATACACAGAATTAAACATATATTAAAGAAAAAGTAAAAAATAGCCTCTTGTAAATAAATAATGAATATATATATATATATATATATATATATATATATACACACATGTATATATGTACACACGCATACATATATGTTAAATATTTAACGTTTAACAACAAACGTTAGGTATGTCTCTTTAGCCATTAACTGGTCAGAATATGTTATATAAGTTTTTTTCTAACAGAAGGAAAGTAGTGTATTTCTCATTTAAAATATTAGTAGAATCAAAATTTTAAAACTGCAATGTCTAGTATATTGTGGAAATTAAAATCCTTAACGGTATTGGTTAACTTGGCATGTATGGACTGGTATGATGTCTTGTAGTATTAACTTAAAAAAAACAAAACTTTATGATGACACTGAAAAAGAAAAGTAGTGATTTGTGAAATTGATGTCAGAACCCCCTTAAAAAACAGATTTTTGATTTCAATGAGTTTTCATCCTGGTAAAATAAAGGTTAAATAAAACAAATCACATTGATTATTGCAGTTATAATAATGTGGAGTGCCTGGCAGTTGGTGGTGGAGGATGGGCATGCTGCTACTTGTTTTAAACAGCTAGAATAAACCAGAGCCATATCAGAGGTCGCGCTAGACTTTTTTGTTTTGTCAGTTTGACCGACAGCATTGAAAAAAAAAAAAACGGTCATGTACTATTTTTACCCGTCAAATTATAATCATATTTGACCATATTAACATATATATTAACATATTCTGAACCGTACGCGGTTTAGAATATTAACTAAACCGCATTTTTATGCGGTTTACTTAATATTCACTCAGTAGAACCATGAATCCAGATCCCATCACACATAAAGCAGATAAACACATCTAACCTTTTCTCTGTAGTGACCAAAACCACTGACTGTGGCCCCAATAACTTATAATAAATGAAATTAAACGACTCCACTTAAATTACAAGCACTTCACCTGCTGCGGTTTGAACACACAGCTTCACATCACAGCAGATGCAACCTTCACTGGTCGCATCTGCAGAGAAATCTGCACTAGTTCATCAGTCAGTTGGATCTGACCAATCAATTGAAGTCTGCAATTGACTTCAATTGCAGACTTGCAACTTGTGCATTAAAACTGACATGGAACAGTCACAAAATGTCACCAAAATCACTTTGCCCCTCTTTCAGGTAATCTTAATATAATAGTGTATTGCATAGTGTATTGTGAGATTAGTGTATCGCTACAGCCCTACTAACCAGCTGTAATTCTGGCTCTCTGACTTGTTGGTCGGTCAAGAAGTCCTGTTGTCCTCTGAAAAGACTCACACACATTTAGAGTGTGAGTCTAATTGTCCTCACACTCAATTAGACCAAAGAGCTGTCTAAGGTTGCCATGGACAACATTGTAGACCTCCAACTGAATGGACTCCAGGTGAACAGCTTGGTGAGAAGGCACCAACTGTTGATGCGACTATTAGAAAATGGAAGAAATTCCAAATGACTGCAGTCTACATCAGATTGGGCTCTATGCTTGATCTGGCCTCGTAAAGAATCAGTGATCATGAAAGTTGAGGGATCAGCCCAGAACTACATGAGACCTGAAGCAACCTTTGAAACTACAGTCTGAAAGGTTACTAAAGGAACACACCTCCAGCATTTGAAGGTCGTCCTGATAAAGGCAGCACATGTTCAGGTCACAATGTGATTTTATTTATTTGTTTTTTTGTGGATTTTTTTCCGATTCTGTCTCTTAAGGTAGAGGTGTAGCTATAATTAAAGGCCTCTGGAACCCTGGCAGATTGGTGTATCTAAACCTCATTCCACCCAGTATAACGCTGGAGGAGAAACTTACAAACGGCAAAATGCACTGGACTGGAGCTTCTGATGAGTTTGGTCATCTGAGAGCAAGGGAACTGAGCTATGTACACTGGACATTACTGAGCTGTCCGATTTGAGTCCTAAATAAGGTCATCTCCTGTAACGTTCTCCTTATACAGTTTCAATTCAGTTTATTTCTATAAAATAAATTGTAGTTCACAACAACTGTCGTCTCAAGGCACTTTACAAAAAACAATTTCAAATTAATCATATATACATTCCAATTGATCCTCATTATCAAGCAGTACAGTAAGCTTAATTAATTATTCAAAATAAATTAAAAAGTTTCCATTTAAGGAAACTCAGCGGATTGTCTTTGACTTGCAGCATTCACTCCTCCTGAACGAGTGCTTACTGCCGGCATTGAGTCGTTGACTTTACAGCAATCCTTCACACGGAGGATGCATGTAGTGTCAGTGGAGAGAAAAAACTTCCCTTCAACAGTAAGAAACCTCCAGTAGAACCAGAACCTGGCTTTGCTGCTAAGTTCTGTTTTAAAGTTTTATTTGAAGTCTTAACCCTTGTGCTGTCTTGCGGGCCAAAAGTGACCCACTAGCATGTTTAGCTGTAGAAAAAATGCCTTAAACTATCTTTTTCCAACTTGAAAAAACTCTAAATTTAGAAAAATATAGAGTTTTTCTAAATTGACCCCATCATTAGAAAAAGTGATACTTTGTTTTTGTTTATGTTTCCATTTGGCTGTACACCACTAGGGTACAAAGGTTGTCTTGAGTCATTTCTGACCTGTGAATTATAAAAGCATTTAAACAGCAGAAAAAAGTTCAAAGGTCACACAGAAACTGTCTCTAATACATACACACACACCTACACACCCAAAGGTCACACACAAACTTTCACTAATACATACACACACACCTACACACCTGCATATGCACCCCCACACACACATCAAATAATCTGGATTAATGTATGAATTGAACTTGTAATTTGACCTGCACCTGCAGCTAGCCCCTCACATCACACGAGCTCCCAAACACAACAAAAAACTATTGGACATAAAAACAAAATAATTCAGTACAGAGGATGTAAAGGTTCCCTAAATCAAAATATCCCTACTTTATTCCTTTCTGAAGCCGTGAGTAGATGTTTCACTGTCTAACATGTAAATTCACACATACTGTCCTACACAAGATGTTGAACATCTTATATAATTTGGCAGGATGTTAAAAATAAGATTTTGAACATCTTATTGTCAAGATGTTCAAAATCTTATGGTCAAGATTTTCTCTAATACATACACACACACTGCACACCCATCTTGACCTGCAAGATGAACATAAATCCGGCAAAATTATTTATGTTGAAGGATGTTATGAGAAAAGTATTTTTATAATTGACGTCCAAACAGTATAAAAGAACGAACTGTTGACAAAAAGTTATTGATTGTTGACTTTTTTCCTTTCAGTAGCTGATTCAGCAGTAATTACTTCACATTTGTATAATTATAATAATAAAACTTTTCTATGTAAAAGAACTTATGACAGTTGGTTTGTTGCAAAAAGAAAAGTGTAATACTATTGAGCGTCTTTTTGTATCGTGTAACAAAAAAAACGATAAAAATGAATTAAGTTGAGTTAAATTAATAAGTAACAGATTGTTTTATTATGCAAAATAGATTTTGGATGTCAAATTCAAGTAAACTGCTTTATTTTGGAGCTTTTGGTAGGGCGGGTCATTTTTGACCCGTAGGACAACAGAATATTAAGATCGCACGAGGGTTAAAAGTATTCTAAAAGTATTCAGGGTGTCTGTGTCTGTAAACTGGGACAAAGTTCTCCTAGTTCCACAGGAGCTAGGAGAACTTTGGGGTCCTCTGGACTCGACAAAGCGCTGTACAAGTATAGGCCATTAACCATTTACTGTGCTAAATATTTTTTGAAGACTTTTGAGTTATCTGTGTCATAATAAATTCCAAATAATGATGATTGAAAGCCCACAAGACCAAATTTGGGATTGTTAGCTTTACTATTTTCTCTAGTTTGCTCACAGAGAGCATCAATAAATTAAAAAGTATGATTAAATTCTGAGTGTAGTTTAGTGATGAATATTACACTTCATGTGAATAATTTCCTAAAGAGATGCATCATAAATGGGCATATATTTGTTTGTGAGGCGATGACAGTTGTATCATGCAGTCACAGACATAGTTGCCTAATAAAGATGTAATACACAGTTATCACTTTTATCATTATCACAATAGTAGTACAAAAAATCTACAAAAAAACCCCCTTCAAGTCTATATTCTCCACCTGTAGTGTACTGTCAGCCAAACCATTCCACTATGTTTGATGTATTTTCATGTGCTCAGCCAGTGATACTTTTTTGCCTTTTCTTCTTGCGCTTGCCTATCAGTTTTAGTTTTCCAATGACATGAGGACAGAAAGACCGTATTGGCTGCTGCAGGTTCCATTCTGTCTATGCCCTTTGTGCTGAGATCTTAATGTGGGAAGAGATGTGCAAAGTGCAACTGAAGTGCCAGTTAAGTTTTATAGTGTTCAAAGAAAGTTCATGAAGTACCATAACTATGGTTTCTGTAAGCTATGGTTACACTTAATTAACTGTAAATCATTAAGTCAAATCAAAGCTTTGTTTTTGAACACTCGATCTAGTTCATCCACATTGGAGCAGCATAAGGCAACACAAGACATTCATTTTATGAAATTTATTGTGGTACTGGCCTATTTCTTGATATAGTGTTTTGGTGTTGGGGACTAACTGGCCATCAGTCTAGGAAGCTGAGTTTTTTTATTTGATTATCTTCTTTTCTCCTAGCATGTTTGGAGTTTGCAGCACCTGACTTTTTACGTCCTAATCAGGCTGTATTTGTAATTTGCTACTAACATTTTACAACATATTTTGAACACATTAGATTTATTTTACATTTGAACAAAACAGAAGTTATTCCAGATTTAAAAATCTGTAGCTTTAGGACCTCTGGCAACACATCACCTTACAGCATTTCAGTAACACAATTTAACCTTTGTTTGCACATTCTTCCAGCTTAGTGAGTCTTGTCAACATGCATCTTTAAGGCGTGTTCAGTGTGTGTGTTCTTGATAACGCTCATGTCAGGAAATGCTTATTCCCTGAGATTTCTTTTACCAAATCGGCAGCCATTGGTTGCCCTCACACCCAAAGAGCATAAACAGATGAAATGCACTTCCTCTATAGAGTGAGGAGCTCCTTTATATGTGACGGCTGCTGCTCCTCTGTACTAAAAGGGCTCCATCTTAGGGGTTTTCCTAGCCTTACTGCCCTTTTGTTTCTTTTGGTTTTTTATGAATGTTGTTGGGGGAAGGAGTCGGTCTGTTCATAAAAACAATTAACTCCATCGCACATTTTACAGCAGATATTGCCAGATTCAATCTTTTCACATTCCCAGATTCCTCTCTGGAGAAAAACTTTGGTTCCTACTATCGAACTGACATCATTGTATTTCTTTGTGTTAAAACTGGCGTCTAGCTGTAGTTTAACACAGATTTTAAATGTTTGCTTTGATCTACTTATGGCAAGGTGTAGCGTTGCATTGGAAAAGTAACTTCCTGTCAGTGGACGTAAAGAAAAAATTTGAATAAAAACTATGAATGAGAATATAATAGGAACACTCTTTATTGTCCTGCAAAGGAAAAATTCAGGTGCAACATCAAATATGTAACTTCCCACCCCCATGTTTCTCCCAGCAGGGCTATGTCCTCGGCACCCACCTCATCTCCGTCGGTGGACAAAGTGGACGGATTTTCTCGGAAGTCTGTAAGGAAGGCCAAGCAGAAGCGGTCACAGAGTTCGTCCCAGTTCCGCTCTCAAGGCAAACCCATCGAGCTCACGCCTTTGCCACTGCTCAAAGGTGAGAATGACCATGTGTCAATGTTAAGCTGAAAACAAGATATTAATTGCAGCAAATTCTTGAAAAAAATAAAAAGGTTCCAAGCTCTTGTGTCTCTGTGGGAGGCTAACCCTAAAGACAAGACTTTGGGATTTAGTCCTGATCAGATCTTATATGATCAGGACTGAGTGTTTTTTGTTTTTTGTTTTCAAGGGGGGAGTTTTGGCAGTGATGCCTCCACCAGCACAAGAAATGCTTAGGAATTAGTTCTAATCAGTTTGTGAATTAAAAATGGAATGCAATGTGATGTGTATGGAAAACGTTGTGACCGCTGCCCAGTAAGAAGTGATGTGAAATAAACAAAGCTTGATCACAATATAATAGCGATAGAATATCATGTCAAAATAGTCGAGCAGGATTCTTAGTCCTCACTTCTCATCAGCATATTGCTTCTGATGCTCCACATAACCTGACTGTGCTCTGGGCTTGAAGCAATATAATTACAATAATAAATACAATGAGGAGCTGTGGCTTGCAGTCAATAAACAATTTAATATGGGGCAAAGTGCTCATTTCTCAGCAGCAGAGTCGGCATTTTTCATTCTACCTTTTATTTACCTTGAGTTATCATAAGCTGACCAGCTCACTTTTTATGGTCTGCCCTGTGTTCTCTTCTCTGCTCATATCTGTTACAACAGTTGTCAGTTGAGCATACCTTTAGCGAAGAGATGAATTGTGGAACTGATTTGCTAATCTTATGGTTGATTGATCGGTTAAATAGTTAGGTCATTGAATGTGACTACTTGCATCATATGTGGTTATTTGTTAAGAGGATGTGAGTGAAACGTAAAACAAAAACTCCAAATTATAACGCCTTTCTAAAGTATTCAATCTGAAGACATGTCCTTTATTCCACAAGGAGTGTAAATATTGTAACTTATACAGATTTCTTCATAGTTGTTGATCCTGATGCTGTAGGCCAGACCTCCTGTAGAGGTCAGTATTACAGTGAGTCTGAAGAAGCCTCTAACTCTGAAGAAACTGATGCGGCTGAAGCTGAGTTTTGTTGTTAATGTTCTTTATTTTATGAAAGATTAAATAAAGAACAACGATCTCCAGAGGTTCCAGAACAGAACCAGCAAGTTTATCAAGTTGTTTAGAAGACGGTCAGGGGGCAGGATAGGAGGGTGCTGAGATTGATCCTGAACTGAACTCGTTAGTCTCCCATCTGGAGACTAACGGCACATGTGGCAATGTCTATGCACCCTGTTGCAATGTTATAAGAAGCAAATTTTTCAACAGTCTTTTTTTTTTCCCCTCATCTATTGAGATGTTTTTTTTTTTTTCTTGTGCTGGGCACAACAACTTGGCTGCATTGTTTACAGCAGGGATCAGCTGATTGGACAGAGCCTGCGGCCACAGAATTCCCCTTGGATGTCTGGAGAACACCTTGAGGTTGCAGAGAAAACAGGAAACAGAGGAGAGCAATAAGAAAGAAACAACAAAGGTTTATAGAGAAGAGGAGATGCAAGCGTTTTCTCCGCTCCTTTACCATGGGCAACGTAAGATCAATGGTTAACAAGATGGAGGAATTAACAAGGCTGGTCAGGAGACTGAATGAGTGCCGTACTGGTGTTTTTACGGAGACATTCCTGATGTGTCTCCATCGAGGGCTACCGGACTGTTCTGGGCGAACAGGGATTACACCGGGAGTGGTCAGTTCAAAGAAGGGGACTTGCTGTTCTAGTAACCAAACTGAGAAGCGTGGACTTAAGTTTACCATAAAATAAACCAAAGTTTGCTGCTACAAAATAAACCTTTTATCCCTATGCAGTGTGGTGTCAAAATATTGCCAAGATGAGCTAAGGTCTCTCCGCACTCATCACCTGAGAAACGGCTTTGCTCAGTACAAAGTTCTCAACAATGTGAGCTCTATTTAAGTGACTAAAACCCTCTGCTCATCTAAAATGAGGGTTTTCATCTTCCATCTTCTGACGGAAGTCCCACTGCCGATGTGCAGTCACGTGGTTTTCCGATGTTAGTTTTCGCACAGACCTTTCACAGCCCACAAGACTGAGGAAACCAAGTGCCCCCTCCTGCTGCAGTAACGTTATGATGTTCTTTGTGTGATGTACAACAGAATTAGTAACCATGGCAGCAAGGAACAACTATTATGAATTCTCTAGCTCGGAGGAGGAAGAAATCATGATTGTCAGGCTGAAAAATCTCATTTTGTTTTCCCCTCATCATAAGAAAAAAGGAAAGGCTTTGTTGAGCAGTTTTCCCACTTTATTGGACCAGAACTGAGCAGAAGGAGTTGCATCTTCACAGCCTTGGACAATTGCTCGTTAGAGTCTGCTCTCTGAGTGAAAAACATGTTCTGTCCTACCTTGCATAGGTAGTCAGAACAGCAGGTCATGGAAGCTGAGTAGTGCTGCTTTCCACATAAAGACGCATGAAATTCTGACCAACCACACAACAGGTTCACATGGAACTGGGGATGATAAGTTCACTAGTAGTATTTTGACAAGAAGGGCCAAAGGACATGAGGCTGAGAAGAAAATGACGTGATTTTTGTCACAGCTGCAGCAGTGAGAATAGATCTTAGCAGTTCGGCTCAACCAGGCAGAGCCGTTAAGGCCATGCCGTCTCTGTTGTGGGCCCATATTGTTGTTTGGCTGGATTTCCCCACAGATTTAGTGTCTACACGCTGGCATTTATGTAGGAGGGCCGATCTGTCTCCAAATTCACTGTGCAACAAGCTTTAAAAAAATGAGGAGCTAAAATAGGTGCACAATGCTGCCCAGCCTAGCTTCTCTCTGGGGCTTCTCTCCAGCTCAGTGTGGCCAATGAAGACCACCAACATGCTGCCGTCTTCCCCACCATGTCCGTCCTCCCTTCAAGAGAAACCCGATCCATGTGGTGTCTCTTTACATTTTTCCAACTCCACTCGCCACAAACAAGTCATCAGAGGAGACTGGATTATTTAAGCCTCTTATCCATATTTTGCACAAATTAATTCCCACAGTCATATTCATGACTGTCTGTTTCAGCTGTTGGTTCCTACTTGAGGAAGGAAATCTGATAAAGTGAGTTACAGTTTTCATTGAAGGAGTCTTGTGAACACGTAGCTGCCAGCATAGCATGGTGTGTTAAAGTTAGCCTCTGCTGTCAGGAGTAGTCTTCTACCAGACAACCCTGTCTGTCTCTTATGTGTGCAAAGGTGAACTTGAAAAGGACTAATGGAAAACGGCTGCTTTTTATAAGCATTTAGATGTATAGAGCTGGCTTAAGTCAGAGTAGTGCATTTGATCATCATTCCTGTCTGGGAAGGTTTGGGTTTGGAGCAGAGCATGTGTAATAAGACGATCATCTTCATCTTGTAAGCAACTAAATGTTAGCTAAAATTTTGGGTAGTTATGGCCCAGATATGTTAATTTATTGCTTCTTTAATCGTTGTTATGATTAAAGAAACAATCGTAACAAGCCTAAGTTCCTGAAACAGGCTTGTTGCTTGTTCAACCACTTAAAATCAATGCTTTCCTCCTACAGTAACCTCTACTAGCTTATTCATCAAAGTGTAAATTTAACTAAAATTCGACTCAAAGGATTTAAAGATAAACCCTGCTGCCTAAGATTCTGTTGGGTAACTTAAACGTCTGAGTCACACGCTTGAGTTGACAGCGTGTGCTAATTAAGTTATTTGGCAAGTTGAACATGAAAAAGTTACCTTGAGTTGTTTATGTATTGGCTTTGGTCCGTAATAAAAACTCTTAAAGGGATCTTAAAATTTTGCACAAATGACCTTTGTGTATTTCTCACTTGTCAAAGATGTGATCACAAGCCTATTTTTGAGACATTTGCTTAGAAATGATCTTCCCAAAATTAATTCAGCACATCTAAGCAGCTGTAAGGTTTGCTTGAATGATGTCTAATAAAGGTCCCACTCACACACAGGTTACCCCAGAGGAATAACACTCTGTACGTTTGTTACGAGGTCAGAGTAAACTACACACAATGGAAAATGAAAACTAATCTTTCGTCTCAAAATTAATTAAATTATTATAGATTTTTTTAAATAACGTAGCAACCCAAAACTTGTACTTCAAAGTGCACAAACTGCCCATTAACTGTCGCAATATGATGCTGAAAAAAGTCCCTTTCACATGAGTTCCACAAACACTGAAGCACAAACTCTCCGTTGTGGATCCCTTTGTGATCCATAATGGATCTACAAAGTTGATTCATGGACTTTCATGAATCAAAGTCCATGATTCCCAGATCATGGACTTTGAGGTTGTAGCTCATAAACCTGGGATTGTGGAATCAAAGGGGTCAGACTTAAAATTAGCAACCTTCATTAGAATAGGATAGAAACAGCCTTTATTGTTCTGCTAAGGACAAACTGGTATAACAGCAGCAACAGATACAAAGGTTCAAATAGAAAGTTATTAGTTTTAAAAATGATATATTAAAAAAAGGGCTGATTATAATAAATATAATATACTGTACAAGACTGTAATAGAAAATACTGTGCAGTTATTAGAAATAAGTGTATCGGACAGGCAATCAAAGGGATGTGCAATTAAGATGGACCCCAATTTAAAATGTGCATAATTTGGATGTGTATTGATTGAACATCAAAAAATAAAATCGCATACCATTTGGACATTAGCAAGTTCCGTGTTCCAATACTCCCCCACACTGTGCAGAAACATATTTTTAATTAAATAATTTTTTAAGTAAAGTAAATTTGCAATATTAAGTTGTCAGGAAATGTAAAAATATTGTGGGTCATTATGTTACTGGAAGCCATTGTTAATAATGCTTAAACACACAAGGATAGTGTTAAAAACAATAAACCAAAACATACTATTAAAATATATATCAATTTTTGCACATCTGTTAAATTCCAGTTAGGCAATCAGTCTGTGGAAACACTGCTGAACAAATACTGGTAACACGTAGAGCCGACCCAAGGCATAAATGAATTAAGCAACTGTTTAAGGACCCCCAGATCTTAAGGGGCCCCATAAAGCCTAACATTTTAACACAGACCACAGATATTGAATTTTAACATTTGTTTATTTAGAATGTCAATGCTGTTAAATTTGATTGTGGTTTCAGTGGGGACAAATGAACAGATTTTAAATAATCTGACATTTCAATTTAAGATTTCAAGGAACTGGTAAGTTTACTTTGTAAACATTCGAAGAGCAATGTTCGTACTTAGATTATGTTACCATAGCTACAATCTGATGCTATGAGTTTAATCTTTGAGTCTGAGCTATGTTTGTTCAAATATATATTTGTAAATATATATATTTGTATATCTCAGCAAGTTACTATCATCACTAATTGCTTTTGAAGTTGGCTAATTAAACTAGAAGCCCTCTACCAGATTCCATTAAATCTGTGTTGAAATGCTGTGAGTGGTGCTGATGTTAACAGGAATTCTGCTCAGGCCTCATACAACCTTGGACTGACTTGTGCATTTACACTACACTGCCAAAAATATTTGCTAACCTATCTAAATTATTGGAATCAGGTATTCCAATCACTTCCATGGTCACAAGTGTGTAAATCGAAGCACACAGACATGCAGACTGTTTTTACAAAAATTTGTGAAAGAATGGTTCACTCTCTGGAGTTCAGTGAATTCCTGTGTGATAGGATGCCACCTGTGCAACAAATCCAGTCATGAAATTTCCTCCTAAATATTCCACAGTCAACTATCAGCTGTATTATAAGAAAATGGAAGAGTTTGGGAAGGAAGGACATGCAGTAGTATATGTCCATGTAAATTGGTAACGTACGAGTACAAGTTGGTAACGTACGAGTGGATGTCCCCAACGTGTCCGCTCTCACCTTGGGGACGATGTAACCAACATGAGAGCGGAGGGGGCACAATATGGGACATTTACAGGAAAATAATAATACTGCAGCACAGCGGGAAAGGGGGGTAAAAAAATCTGTGGTTTCCTAGCCAAAGTGTGAAACTTGACAGGTATGACACTGGTTTTTGCTTGTTTTCCATTGCCAGCTGTATTGTCACCGATGGTCTCACAAATGGCTTTCTTTCTCAGTCTTGTGGAGGCCTTGTACAACATGCCATAAAACAGTTCCTGGGAGACTCAGGTTAATTTGTATTTCTTTGTAACATTACATCAAGATCAGTAATTAAGTGAGATTTATTAACTAGTTTGCATTGGACGTCCAAGTCGACCAGTTTTTTTTTTCTCTTTGAAGACTGTTGATCAGGAGGTAGAAGTTTATACTCTAACTGGTGGGTTGCTGGTTCGTGCTCCTGTTCCATTTGTCTTAGTTGCTGTGTCCTTGGACAAGACACTTCACCCACCATCCCTGCTGGTGGTAGATAGAGAATCCGCCTGTGCATGGCTGCCTCGCATCTGTCAGACTGCTCAAGGGCAGCAGTGGCTTCTATCCAGTAGCTTGCCACCATCAGTGTGTGAATGTATGCTTTGTGGTCTTGATAAACTGCTAGACAAATACAGGCCATTTTTCATTAAAACTAAGATGTCTAGTAAAGATCAGAAAGGACCAAAATGTCCAGTGTCATCTTAGTGAAAGGAACATGTCTGTGTTTTCCCTTTTACTAGTAATTACATGAGTCCCAGTCTCTTTCCAGTAAAACAGCAACACTGCTGGTGTCTTGCTAGGAACACACTGAAGCAGTTGGTGAGTGAGCTGGAGTAAAGGGCAGGTACCTCTGACTTCAGTGTTGGGGATTCCCGCAATGTGAGATGTGCAGCTGTCTTAGCACCTGCAGCTGGAATGCCAGAGGCTGTATCTGAGTGGCCCCTTCCAGATGATCAATTGCACCTCGATTCCAAAACAGATTTTACATTTAAAAATATTTTGTTTTCAAAGCAGTGCCTGTTCTCACTTGTCTATGGAACAATGGAAATTGTTCCATAGACTTTAAAGTATTTTTGTTAAAAGGAGGTTGGGTTGCTTATGTAAAATCAACTTTTTTGAGCTTTTCATCTTATGTTATTCCTAAAACATGCCTGAAGTGTTGCTTTTTTCCAACATGTGTGAGGAATCCTTTAATCTCCCATGGCAACCATTCAGGGGTGCCTTAAGGCTTGCTCTCACAAAGCGCCTTTCCTTCAGAATATATAAGGCACTTTGACTTACCTTGTTGCTGAATGTGTGCTTTACAGATTGAATCTTCTTGCCTTCACTTGTATTGAAGATCCACTGATATAATTTTTTTCAGGTTGTTCTATGAAGGTGACACAAAAGTGATTCTTCCAGGTGTTACTGGTTTTATTTATCTTACTAAGATTAGCTGTGCTAAGGTGTATCTTTGTTATTTTGGTGAAAATTTAAAAAAAGGATTAATAATGTAATTGAATTTGGAAAACAGTGTATGTATTGCACTTGAAAAACAATGAAAATTTCCCTTCATATCTTGCAGAATCTTCACTTAAAGTAATTGACCAAGTATTTTAATCTATAATATTACTTGATAACCAAATGCATCAGCAACGTAATGTTTAATTGACCGGCCTACATCTCGTCAGCGACAATAGGCAAGAGCGGTCCATGAGGAGTCTATTCTTTCTATGCTACTGACAAACAGCTACTGATCTTAGGCAGGGTTTTGTTCACCCAACCAAAGATAACATAGTCGCGACATATCTGTATATATATTGAGCGATTGAGAGATCCATCGAGAGATCTCTGCAAAACTCTCTTGCAGAGAGTTTGTCAAGCGAAAATTTTTTCCGAGCAGAGATTAAGTGTGAGCGTGAGGAGTTTTGAGTGCAATCATTACAAGTCATTACAGTTTTTCTACCACAAAATTAACATGTATATTTCAGTTTTGTATGAAATCAACTCGAATAATATTTCTGTTATTTCTATAAGTACCGGTAAAGAAAACACTTTTTGATCTTTTTGTTGTGCTCCCTCATTTTAGCTCAGTCAGTTTTACAAGATCATGAAGCGACAGGTCTGGAAGTGTTGGAAAATTTTGAGATGAACTCTTTGCTGTCTTCAGTTTGATTAATGTGAGGTTAAACGACCTGTAGACAGGGGACTGCTCCACTTCTTCTGTTACAAACACTGCAGCAGGTTCACAGACTTGTTCATCTGCTATCGTGATGTAGAAACAAGCACAGCTTCTTGATAGTTTGATGGCATTTAAAATAAAGTTGTGAAGTGTAACCTTGTGAAGTCTTCTCCTTGTTTGTTGTTTAGTTGTTTGAAACTACTTTACCTGCTTGTACACTTCATCCTCTGTTTCTTTAGTTTCGTCTCACTGTTGCTTTTTGTGTTTTGTTTGTGCTTGCAGACGTTCCAGTACCAGAGCAGCCGGAACTGTTCTTAAAGAAGCTCCAACAGTGTTGTACTGTCTTTGACTTCATGGACACGCTGTCAGACCTCAAGATGAAAGAGTATAAGCGTTCAACGCTCAACGAGTTGGTGGATTATGTGACTATCAGCCGTGGCTACCTGACAGAACAGGCCTATCCAGAAGTTGTCAAAATGGTAAGCAGGTCAAACACACACTTCTGCTTATTACTTGATAACCAAAAGCATGCATGCCTTTGAGTTTCACATTTTTCCTAGAACTCTTTCTTATTGTTCCTTGCAGTAGCAGATTTCCTATAAAGTAGCAGCTAGATGGCACTTCTTTAACGTCACCCTGGCATGCAGGGTTTCTCTTTTTCTGCGGAGAACTGATTAAAGGAAAATTTAGAGCTTCTAAAACAATTAAATGCTTAAATTATGGTCAAAATATAGAAATTTTTACTTATATGTTGGGTTCATATATTTGCTTATCCAGGGGATTCAATGCTGAGAGCTAATATGGGTGATATCAAATCGCCCATTAATGTATGAATAGCCTATTGTATCATAAATACACACAGCAATATAGGTCAGCCTAATTGTCAGATCAATTAGGCTGATATTACATACGTAGAATAATGATAGTCGGGGGTGTTTTCATTGTCTTTGTTAATTAGTAGATTAGTAGGCTAAGCGGTCATAATAATGTCAGAAAAGCATGAATAAAATCAGTCTTCTGTTTTGTCCTTATGTGGAGAAATTCTGACAAGCTTTTTTTTTTACGCTAATTTCTACCATTCCTTAAAAAAGAAAAGAAAGAGGAACTTTATTAAAAAAAAAAAAAAAAAGGTTTAGTGCACCCTAGAGTGGGATTATGAGACTACTGTTTGAGTGACATTCATTCATTCAGAAAGATAAAGATCTGCTGATTATTTTTTACTTCCGTTATGTCAGACATGACAAGGTGAGTTTTCTTCTTCTGCTTCTCTGGCAAAATTTTCTACAAAGCAAACTGCCATCAAACCCCAGCTGGCTTTTGGATGAACAAAAATGATGATGGTGTCTGTTCAATGATTTCTCTACTTCAAAAGCAGAATTGATCTGCTTCGGACCAAATAAAGATGAGGATTTTGGGCCAAAATGGACACGTCCATTTACGTGCCAGACACGTAATGTGAAGCTTTTTAAATTAATTTCTTTTTTTTATTAGTGAGTAATATGTTGTATGGTTGTTGCATGCAGTTGAAGTCTTTGTATTGATACCACACTGAAGCCACATAAATTTTACTCTAAAAGATGGATACTTTTCATCCCATGTATGAAAACAGATTTTCTATGCGTTAAAATTGCAGCTACTAACCCTAGATTATTGGAACTCCACTTCCCCATGTTTTACATGTAAGTTCATTATGAACTGTGCCACACCTCTACTTACCTGAAACACCCGGATTTATTGATGTTCTTGGTCCTGACTTCTAAGTGTATCTCTACACTTGGTCCCCACGGCTCCCCTGTACTGCACCATTGTATTAGGTACACAACACACTTTGTGTGTTTTAGGTGGAGATAGAATAATGAGAAGAATTATAATCTCTTAATTTTCATCAGAACTCTTGCTGCAGTGCTGAAGGCTTTTAATTGTACTTTGTGAACTTCCTGATAGTGAAGAATTCCAGTAGTCCAGCATTGAGGACTACTGTGTTGTACTGTCTTTGACAGTACAGCACAGCATAGACAAATTTGTCTATGCTGAAAAATTTGCATAGACAAATTTTTCAGCATCACTCCTGGACAGGACGCTGTTTCTAATTTTGGCAATATTTCAGAGATGGAAGAAGGAAATCCTAGAAACTTGTTTAATATGAGATTTAAATTACATCTTGGTCAAAAATAACACTGAGATTTATGACACTGGAGACAGTGTTCCCAAGTAGCCTTAGAATGTGATGATTTCTCATGTAATGAAAAAGCTGGAATCTTTCAGACAGATGAGTTCTAAGCCGGCTTGACTTTCATTCCTGAATAATTTCTTGGAGAACATTGTGATCAACTGGATCAAGATGATTCTTTTCTCATCTAAGAATGCTTTCTACGCTTTCTGTTTGTCTACCCCAGGTGTCTCATAACATATTCCGGACTCTTCCGCCCAGTGACAGCAATGAGTTTGACCCTGAGGAGGATGAGCCCACACTTGAGGCGTCTTGGCCACATTTACAGGTAAAAGATATGCATTTTCAAACAGAGTATTTTAATTTGTTTATAAAACTAAAATATTCCAAAATATGATGAGAAAAGAATTCTGAGCTCAGCTTGTCCTTCTTGAATGCAAAGGAAACTTTAGTGATTAGTATTTTCTTCTAGCCAGTAGTGTGCAGCAAAAGGTGTGTGTGTGTGTGTGTGTGTGTGTGTGTGTGGGGGGGGGTTCCGTTTGGCTCCTGTTCTGCTGTTGAAGCCTCCAGTTCTTTGTCTGGCATCTCATTAAATACAATAAACTGCATAGAGTGCAGTGGATAGTTCTGTGGTATGGAAAGTCATTTATTTCAAATCTTGCTGCTGATAGCCTTCCTCCTCTAGAATGACCAGGAGAAAACTGGATTTTCATGCTCACAGCACCTGCTTAGATATGCTATGTGTAATGAGTTGTAATCTTTATTTTCTTTCAAATCTTTTTCAGTTGGTTTATGAGTTCTTCATTCGGTTCTTGGAGAGTCAGGAATTCCAGCCCAGCATTGCCAAAAAGTACATAGACCAGAAGTTTGTCCTACAGGTGAGTTCCTGCTGCTGACTGTCCTACTTCTCTTCTCATTTCCATGGTTTACCAGTTACTTCAGTAGACACTAAAATCTGTTTTCTTCACCACATCACTATTTTTGTTCCCCTCAATCAGCTTTTGGAGTTGTTTGACAGCGAGGACCCTCGAGAAAGAGACTATCTCAAGACAGTCTTGCATAGAATCTACGGGAAATTCCTGGGGTTGAGGGCTTTTATACGAAAACAGATCAATAATATTTTTTTACGGTGAGTTTTTCTTGATACATTTCTTTACTTCTAACATTCTCATCTGTCTCTGATTATTTTATAATGGGACATTTTCAGTTAAAAATATGCACTGCAGCTTTTTTTGCTGTTGTTGTTTAATAAATTAACACATCTAAAGGCAGAATACACCATTGTCTACATTTCTACTCAAAACCAGCAGAGCTCCAGGATTATCAGTCTGAGCAATCTGAAGGATTATGAACCATCAACATGTCGCAGTAGATCAATACAGATCTGAACACATGCTCCCTCTGAATCCTTCAATTACCAATGTTCTCAATCAGTTCTAAAGCGTTCCACAATTATGCAGCTACTTATATATTTGTGATTGTCTACACACCTTGATCACCTTAAGAATAATCAAACCTGACCTGTTTGGAGTTAATTTGCTGATCTGACTCCATTTTCTTTAACATACATTTCAGCACACAGACCGATGCGAAGTTACATCTTTATGTGAAAAAACCTGAGGAAATTTACTATTTACATATGAGTGAGATTTTCCCATTCTTTTATTTTTGTTTTATTTATTTTGTTTTGTATTGTCTGAGGATAACTTGGTTCAGTTTTATCGTTCATCAAAGTTTCTTACGGTGCACAAAAAAAATTGTGTGGCTGCCGCACATTTTCATGGCAGGTAAAAAGTTTATACATGAGGCCCTTGATGTTTACCGGTTTGCTGTGTTTTACTCTCCTTTGTCTAGTTTTGTCTATGAGACAGAGCACTTCAATGGAGTGGCTGAGCTGCTGGAGATCTTGGGAAGGTATGTGGAAATCTGCAGTAAAGGTGGTTCTCTGTAAAGTGTACCAAACCCCTACATCAACTTTTTTTGACAGACTCTGCTAATTGGCAGCGACACCAGCAACCAAAGTCAAGTATTTGCCACAGGCGACATCAACTCTTGCCTCAAACTGTTGCCTAAGGATAAGCCAACACTAATGTCATTAGTGCCAACTAGTTTGGTGCGTTGGTCAGTTTGCCGAAACAATGTCAGATTTTGTGATTTTCTCTGGTCCCCTGCCTGATCTGACCAGTGATGATATATTTAGCCTGATGCTGTCATTCAACCGCTGGTTATCTAGGGGGTATCCTAAAAACAATGTGGGCTGCATTGATAAGTGGCATACATTTGGGGAAAGCCCAGTCTCATCCAGAGAGTCTGCATCCATCCCACTTTGCATGGGGCAGCTCTTCTTTCTAGGAATCTGGCCAAATTTATTAGTCCTCCAAAACACTAAGGCTCAGGGTCCAGGCCAGAGTAGTGGTTTACACTCTGCAGCTTCTACACTGTTACCCATCCACCCACCAGAATCAAGGCTGTCTTACCAAAATCTAATGGATTATATGGTAAATAAACTGAACTTGTATAGAGCTCTTCCAGTCATTTTGACAACTCAAAGCACTTTACACTAAAGCCACATTCACCCCTTCACACTCACAAACACTCCCACAGTTATACACTGTTATGCAGATTGGCAGGCAACTTCCCAGGGTTACATCAACATGGGAGGAAGCGGGAATCAAACCTATACTTTCCAATTACAAGACTACTACTCTACCCACTGAGCCACAGTCACCTATTAAAGACATGAAAGACTGACCTAAACAGTACAAATAATGAAAATCTCAAAGATAAATATGACTCTTTCTGAACATAAAATTAAAACTGTTAAATATGGCTTACTGAACATCTCTCTTCAATGACTTTGCCAGTTAATGACTTGATCTGTGATAGTCAGATTGATTTGTTCTGTTTCACAGAGACCTGGCTGTAACAGAAGGATTATGTTAGGATAAATGAGTCAACCGCTTCTAGTTATTTAAATTTTAACATTCCTTGAAGTACAAGGCAAGGTGGAGGGATAGAGAACATTTCATTATATCTTTATCAGACTTTACTGTTGAATCTTTTAAAGGATCTGTCTTTAATTTCCTTCTTTCTCAAATTGATGAGCTTGTTCATAGTGTTACTCCCTCATGGAGCATTAGACAATATAGTGTCCTTAAAAAAAGGACGTAAGTATCCTTAGGAAAATGGCGCCTTGGTTTAATTCAGACTTAATTCTTTGAAGTTTTGAAATTAAGAGTAATTTTTGCTTCCCATGACACAAGATGGAAACAAGAAGTTGACCTTTAAAAGTATAAAATCTGTATGTTACCACCTTGCATTATAAAAAGAACAATAACATAATTAAGCTCTAATAATGGTATTTGAAACTGAAAATAAAAATAGGTCTCAGTTCAGATCTTAATATTTTTGTAGTCCAACTTGTCTTATAAAATCAGACTTCAAAATCCCTAGTAAATATAACTGTTTACTATTTAGCCATTTATTTTCAAGTTTTTGATGGTCTCATTATTTAGGAAATTTGAATTAAACTCTCAAATCAAAACTCTCAAATCAAATTTTATTTGATTTGATGCTCAAATGAAGCACATTTCAGCATCAAGGCATGCTTTTAGACCTGTGTGTTACATCTTAAAAATACAAAGTCATAGAAACGCAGTCAACATTTAGTGTGATTAAGAGCAAATGAAGTAAAAGTACTTTAGACTGAAACACAGGCACAGCCAGGCTGCTGGGACCAACAGGACAACATGGCTGACCTTAAGCATTGCAAGAAGGCTCAGTTTCTGATCTGAGCCTTCATGCTGCTAAGATTTGGAACCAAGCTGTTCACACCACCTAAGCACACATCCATCCTCACCTAAACTAAAGTTCACTCTGGCCTTTAAGGAACTTTTATTGCCTTTCTCGTTAATGAGTAATCAGAACCTCCATGCATCATGTTTGTTCTGGAACTGTAACACAGAAGTGTACACGCACACACATTTGCACGACTATCTTTGTAGGGACTTTCCATTGACTTCCATTCATTTCTACAGTCTAGGCCTAACCCTTATCCTAACCGTAATCATTACATAGCTAACAGAATAAATGCTATATCAAGTTGTTACATTGAGCTTATGATGACTATTAGTATGTAATACTAAATCATAAGGGGGGAGTGAGAACTGCCTAATACTCTCAGTTGAGGCATGGTGGCTGATGGGGGTGTGGGTAGGAGTCTGAAAAGATTTTAAATTTTTGATAAAACGGTTAAATGTTGATTAAAAAAACTCATAACTTACATAGAACTAATCAACAAAGCTGATTAAAGGATGGTTGCTCCTCTCAATCTCAGCATGTAGTTTGATAAAAGTGAAAATATAGATAATCAGTTGTCTCTGCTGTATGTGGCATTAGGCCTGCTGCTGCATCCAGCTGTCAGCTACTACATGTTGTGCATTTAGTATTTCCCAGACTAAAAGAGGTTTGAGGAGTAAATGAGTTCTTAGTGAAATTAGCAAGTCCTGAAAGAGTATGCTTGCTAATTTCACTAAGGACTTCTTGGAAGAGGTTACATGGAAAATATTTTTCTTTAAAACAACAGGCTCCAACTAGTTTCTAACTGTTCTCAGACAGATGGGTACCTGAAATTGTTTCTGTGAAACTTTTGCTGCAGCTGATCCATCTTAGAATTTTGAGAACAGCAGATTATTTTTTATTTCATATGTAAAGGTTAAGAATTGAATGAATGAGTATTATGTTTGTACTAAGCTTAGCTTAGTCCGTATCATCTGAGAGAGATTGTTAGAAATTTATATGGAAAATACAGTTTCATTTTCAGAGTTTACAGTTTTAGACATATTCCTAATGTGAACTTTTTAAATATTCATATTACCTCTGCTCAATGCGCAGATCATCTTTGTTTCAGTGTTTAATGGTACTTTTTGTCTCGTCTCTCTTTTTGCCAGTATAATCAATGGTTTTGCTTTGCCGCTGAAAGCAGAACATAAGCAGTTTCTGGTTAAAGTGTTGATCCCCCTTCATACTGTCAGGAGTCTGTCCCTCTTCCATGCACAGGTAATGTCTTTCTGGAACATTTAAACTTAGTTACCTTTTCTTGTCAGTCTGACACTGATTGTGTTTTATTGTGCTGCTTTAGATTTTAGGATTTAAAATAGTTTTTAATTTTAACTGATCTCTGATCAACCATGTTTTTTTTTTTTTCAAGTGATATTCTATTAAAGATATCATTGGATATTATTGAACTTATTTGATGCCTGTTCAAGTGGAACACCAGTTTTGAAACTTGAAATGTTTTGATTTTAAACACTTCATTTTTAGGTTTTGTTTAAATAACGAGGTTTTGGTTCTGGAGGTGGAGTGGATTACAAATTTACAAAGTTGGGAAACAAAAAGCTTCTGAATCTTTGATTTTCTGATCTCTTGAATAGATGTAGGTTTTATAAAACCAACCTGATGATTTAAGCTCTGTAATCTACCTAACCAGTTTGAAATAACTGGTATTAAAGCTTGAATTCTTCTCTTTTTACAGTTGGCTTATTGCATTGTACAGTTCTTAGAGAAAGACCCGACATTAACAGAACCAGTAAGTATCACTACATTTGTTGAATATCTGAAGTGAATATACAGCTGGTTTCACACCAGATATTCACTATGCTTCTATCATTGCTAAATAGGTCACTAACGTTCCAATAATAAAGAATAGGCGGGGGGAGGGGGTGGATGACCATTGTGGATGACTAAAGCTACCTGGGTTTTTCATCCATCCTGACACTTTTCCAGTGATCCTCTTCAGCTTACTGTAGCCATCCTACAGTATTCCTGAACAACAAACCAGGATAGAGTTCATTATTCCCACTAACCCAGTCCAGTCCGCTGTCATTAAACTCTAATTCGTTTGTCTAGAAAGTCTGGTTTGTTTGAGGAGGTCTGAATGTAAAATCGAACTCTGATGCAGAACAAAAAAATGAACTCTGGTCCACCTAAAACCTTGATTTTAGTTGAAGTGAACTCTGGTGCAGTTCAAATGTATGTGAACACCAAGCAGACCAGAAACCGCTTCAAAAACAGGAAGTGGACTGCTGCGCTGTCAGCCAGTTCCTCGCCACCTCCAACCCCATCCCGCTCCGCCCTGGCGGGAGGCCCACCTTTTCCTGCTTGACGATCAGTCTCAGACCTAGAGGAGTTGACTTGACTGAGTTTTGTTGGCTTGATGGAACCCACAGAACTGAACCTTCTGCAAAAAGAAAAGCTGACACTCTTAGATGAGATTCTGAGGTTACCATTGAGAATATCTGCTGCTTCAAATGGTAATTTTCAGATATTCAGATAAAACTACTTTCAAAGTTGTGTTAACTCCACACACACACTGCAGTTAGAATAACACAGAGGTGAAACTCAAGTACGTTTCCATGTTCTCTGCCTTCCTCCTCAGGTCATCAGAGGCTTACTGAAGTTCTGGCCAAAAACATGCAGTCAAAAAGAGGTAAGGCTGCTGAAGGAAAGGACAACTATCTCTATACACACGTTCAGTCAATAAGTAATGCTCTCCTCTGTGGTGGTTCAGGTGATGTTTCTGGGAGAGCTGGAGGAAATTCTGGATGTGATAGAGCCCACACAGTTTGTAAAGATCCAGGAGCCGCTATTCAAACAGATCTCCAGATGTGTTTCCAGCCCACATTTCCAGGTTGGTGATGTCCCGTAGAAACCTGACTGGGCTTTTAGGATCTAGAGATGATTATGTGTGTGTGGGTGTGTGCACGCGTGTGCTTCCCTGCAGGTTGCAGAGCGAGCTTTGTACTACTGGAACAACGAGTACATCATGAGTCTGATTGAGGAGAACTCCAGCGTCATCCTGCCCATCATGTTTGCCAGCCTGTACAGGATCTCGAAAGAGCACTGGAACCCGTGAGTCGCCTTGCACACCTAACATAAACATGAACAAACTGTCTGTTTAGGGAATTATTACATAAAACATTAGATAAATCTGCCTGCAAATCAATAATAGGATTTGTTCTAGTTCAGATTACAGTGTTCCCAAAAATAATGAAAACTCATCTTTCTCTACCCTGCTGACCAGAGATCAGTTAGAGGCTCAGCTGTTTTTGATTGATCTATTTTTTCATAAATAATAACTGCATCATTCTTTTGTATTGTCTATGGGACATTCATATGTTGTTTGATCTGGCATTAAATGAGGCATAATGTAAATTCCTGCACATGCAAGAGACCCTGAGCATTAGTAAAAGTGAGGATTGGGACAAACGTCCAGTGACCGGGGGGAGGGAGGTTGTTGTCTTTTGCTAGAAAACCCAGCTTAGTTTTTATGTAACGAGTTAAATCAAAGTAGATTCTTGGTGTTTACAGGATGAGACATTGATATGTCAACATGTTTTTCTCCCATCACTGTTTGACATTTTAAACAGAAAGTTGTTTCTTCCAGTCGAGTATTAGCATGGCGGACCACCTGGCTCTACCCCCTAGCCTTAAGCGTTGCTAATTGTAGATTGTTGTTTTTGTATGATTAATCACTATACCTAGATTTGTAAACTTGAAAGGTAAATATGCACACAGTTGTAGTTCTTGCAGGAATGGTGCTCTTAACAAGGCTCTCCTACTGCAGCACTCCAACCACTTAAAATGCAGGCAATTATCTGAATTTGTTTTCTTTTTGTAGCAGTAAGGGGGTAAGATACTGCACTACACACATACTAGTAGTAGCACATTTGTTCAGGGGACACTGATGGATATATTTTATTCTCTAGTTCTTATTTGCACCACCCCTTCATCTGTAGCCATTCTAACTAACCTTAGCATTCATGATGGACTCTGGCCCTGTCCCAGTTCTCACACTCCCTCCCTCGTTCCGCCCTTAATAAACTGAGCAGAAAAAAAGAAGAAATAAAGAGTAATAACAAACTAACTGTGAGGAAAGTACAATAAAATATCACAAATGCAAGCAAAATTTCAAATCTTAAATTAAGATATTAACATATTGTTATAAAAATTTAGCTTTTGTTGTGATGCAATGTTTAAACACTCTTAGATAAAACTATTTCACTTTAGAAATGGAGATGATTTTTTAGAAAGCAGTATTTGTGAATAAAACTTATCCAGAGGAATAAATATAATTTAACTCTTCCTCCCCTGCAAAAAGACCACATTTTATCATATTAAAACTTAAAGATGGAATAGATTTCTAGTACAATATCCACTTTTAAAAATCTTTCTAAAAACATTAATGAAGTTGCAATTGAAAAAAGGTGAATGGTCTCAAAATCTGTCACAAAACACACAGAAATTGATATTTATTTTGAATTTCTTTTGCAGAAAGTTATTATAGGGAAAACTGTATACATAATTATTAAATCAATATCTCAAGTTTTTTTGTGGGAGTGGAGTAGAAAGCTATTTGTTTTTTATTTTCCTCAGAGATATTTTGATTTTTAAACAATTGTTTTCTTCTCAGAGTAGAGGAGAAGAAAACTGATGTAAGAGTTTCTGGTGAATTTCTTGTAACATTTTTGGTCTATAAAGTCACAACATTCCTAGTTTCTTTTAAAAAGGACATTTTAGTTCCATTAGTGTTTTTATTTTCCAACTGTAGCATCAGGCATTTTTATGTATGCCGTATGTTTGTCCTTAACTTGATCTTTATTATTTATTATCTTTATTTATTACCTGCCCAGTCATGTTATGGCTGTGTCTGACCAGCATTACACAGATTGTTTTAAGACCAAGCCAACAACATCACTTAGGATCTAACTGAAGGGCAAAAATGTACCTCATTTATATAAATAAAATTTTTTGAGTTTGTTTTTTAAAGACTACAGTTGAGTGTTTTAGTGCCAACCAAGACTTCAGTGAGCCTGTGGTGGAGCTCCCCCACCAGGGCAAACCCTGCTCTATCATAGAAATAATGCATTGACCTTTTGTACTTATTTCTCTAATGTGGAAGAGTCTATTCTGAAGCGTGTCTGTCCATTCTGTCCCAGGGCCATCGTAGCGCTGGTGTACAATGTCCTAAAGGCCTTCATGGAAATGAACAGTACCTTATTCGATGAGCTCACCGCCACCTACAAGTCAGACCGCCAGCGGTAAGAGCCCAGAATCCTGCCATGCAGCAGAAGCATGCAGAACACTCACAGACAGACTGAAGCAACCCCATAATGTGGGTTATGAACCACATTTATGTGGGTGCATAAGCCAGTGTAGGTTATACACACTGGGTGCATAACCGCACCCAGTGTGTATAACTGTGTGTGAGTGCGGTTATGCACTCACACTGCTAAAGTATCCATGGCTTCACGCTCCATCTTTTCTGCATTTTATGACATTCTAAGAACAAACTTGTCACTAGAAGTGTATTTGACGGACCAACACAGTGTTTCATAACTGTGAAGTGGAAAGAAAATATGTGGTCTTCATAAATAACAGTTAGACGTGGTGTCCCTGCCTGACTGTAGAAACCCCAGTTAAAATCTTGAGCAACTCATCTGCTTCAGACGTATGTCACCTAAATGGTAAATGGCTTTTAAGGGAATAAGCGACATCATGGAGACGAAGGAACCCAGCAGACAGGGTTAGAGGAGAAGCTGTTCATCATTTTAAAGCAGAGTTAGCTTCTACGAGTCAATCATGGAGAGAAGACGTGGATGTTGTTCTGGTAACCTGTGCTACCAGGAGAGTGTGCTGTTGCATCAACTCTAACTACAAAACACCAATGCTCACCTGTATGAACTGAGTTCATGCGTACTGAGAACTTGGGAATTTCTCAGTACGCATGAACTCCATAAATGGTCAG
Organism: Brachyrhaphis roseni; assembly: GCA_903066815.1. Taxonomy (NCBI): domain Eukaryota; kingdom Metazoa; phylum Chordata; class Actinopteri; order Cyprinodontiformes; family Poeciliidae; genus Brachyrhaphis; species Brachyrhaphis roseni. Next base: position 318 of record CAEFZY010028563.1, on the reverse strand, counting down.
TAAGTGCTCCATTTATGGAGCACTTACTGACCACTGCCTCAGCAACGTTGACGTATGTCACCTAAATGGTAAATGGCTTTTAAGGGAATAAGCGACATCATGGAGACGAAGGAACCCAGCAGACAGGGTTAGAGGAGAAGCTGTTCATCATTTTAAAGCAGAGTTAGCTTCTACGAGTCAATCATGGAGAGAAGACGTGGATGTTGTTCTGGTAACCTGTGCTACCAGGAGAGTGTGCTGTTGCATCAACTCTAACTACAAAACACCAATGCTCACCTGTATGAACTGAGTTCATGCGTACTGAGAACTTGGGAATTT
>CAEFZY010028558.1:0-10872 GCA_903066815.1 Brachyrhaphis roseni | reverse complement strand
CCATTGAATGTAAGTAATACTGTTGTTGGTTTAGTTCGGTTTTATAAATGTCTAAGAGCTGCATTTGTACTTTGTCCCATTGAATATTATGGTCGTTTGGTGTTGTTTACGTGTATTGTTGAGAGCTAAAAGTTAGCCGTTTAGCATTAAGCTATTAAGCTCGGTTAATTAGATGCAGCTGCTATTTGTGTTACTATTTCCAATTGTAATGCCTTATTTCTGTCGTATGTTTTATCGTGTGACGCTATGGAGTTGTCAGAACGCTTGTTTGTAATCTATTAATAAAGCTGACTGTTTTGTTGACATTCCCTTTAGCGCAGCTCCTTCTAATGGATGCATAATGTAACCCCAGCTTCTACTGTAGCGTCTATTCTATGCGCCTTATAATGCGATGCGCCATATATATGGAAAGTTAAAAAGTTATTCGCTGACTTATAATAATGCGGTGCGTCGTATAGTGCGGAAAATACGGTACTCATGTGTAACCCAGATGAATGTAAATAGGAGACGTGTTCAGAGAAAACCTCGAACAAAACAAGACATACAGGCTCAAATTCAAGACATAACAGAACAGAAGATATCATAGAAAGATCCGACCTTCTTCATGAAGGCTTTAACTTTAAATTATTTCTTTATATGATAACTTGTACTGACATAGAGATTCTTATACTGGAGGCATTCAGCTCCAATAACTCAAACAGTGGTGGGAAGGAACCAGCAGTCACATACAGTAGACATTCTTACAATCCTCCTATTTTGATCTCAAAAGTTGCTGTGTAGGCTTGCTCTCACCTGTCTGTATGGGAGCTGTCAATCTCCACTTTTTACAGTGCAGTGTCATCAGATGTGAATTTGTTTTTTTGTTTTTTTTACAGTGTGAAAAAATGCATTTGTGATGTGAGAGAAATAAGAAATAAGACAACCCATGAGATGATGCAATACTGCTCAGACCCCCAGAGTGTTGCAACTGTCTTAAATGTGGTTTGCCAGTAGAGTGAGTCCCTGAATCTTAATATAGGAAGAAAACTGTTTTTTTTTTCTTTTTTGTATTTTCCTCATATTTATTGTATGAGTTGCAGACTGCAGCTACCGGTGAATCATAGTGTCTACAGCTAAGGTGAGACAATATTTTGACAGGAAATTAGTTGTCAACTCCACAAATGTGGCCCTGATGAAAGTGTAGTGTTGTGAAAGCCATTGTTAAAAGAAAACCATAAGAGACATTGTTTGCAAGTTGCAATAAGTTATATAAGGAACAGAACAAACATTTTGAAGAAGGTTCTCTGGTTGGATGAGACCCAAATCTGGACTTTTAAAATGCAGTGTGCAGTAGAAAATGATCACTTCCCATTATCCTGAATATCATGAAACATTGTGATGTTCATTATGACGTTGGAAGGCTTTTTTGCACCAGCTAGAGGGAAGCTGGGCAGAAATGATGGAGAGCTGGATGGTGTTATAGTATATACCTATCCATATTGAAAATCTGCTCAGCGTTACCTTCCAGCAAAAATCTTAAACATAGAGCCAGGGATACAATGGAATGATGTAGATCACAGCATATAAATCAGTGGTGCCCAAAGTCAGTGCTCGAGGGCCGGCATCCTGCGTGTTTCAGTTCTCTCCCTGGTTTAACACACCTGGATCAAATGATGGCTCATTAGAAGGCCTTAAAAAAACATTAGGCAGTGTAGTAATACTGCTGAGAAGCAGTGTTACTACCACCAGGGAGAGAACACATGCAGGATGCTGGCCCTCCAGGACTGACTTTGGGCACCATTGATACAGATGTAAAAGAAAATGAAAAGTGTTTCCAGGCACTTTTCATGCACTGAACTTGAGTTACTTTGCAAAAATCGAATCATCCAAAGCATCTCTATATGTTCACAGAGCACAGTGTGAGACTTCTGTTTCTAACTAGTGACTTGTCAATAAAGTAATGATAATACTGAAATATAGTTGTTCCTCTTTTCTTTTAGCATGGCCTGTTAGGCAGTGTGGCAATCAGAATTGTTGTCAAAGTGAGGCTCAACAATTTACTTTCACAAGCTGAGCTTTACGCTTTTCCAGTGGCTGATACCTGACATATACAACGTGAACAACAAGTGTTTGATCTTTCATAGATTTAGCATGTTCCATTAAAAATACAAAATCAATCTCTGAACATCAGTCCATGATTACATATTTAATGTGATGGTGTTATTTGTCACTGGTTTCATCAATAACAAGGTCCTTGTATATTTTTTGGACCAATTCCTGATCTTTTCTCATCATCATCCCGTTAAGCTCCAAACTAAGGATAATTGTAGGTTATTTTATGTTTCCTACATCTCTAAATTTTTGTAGCAAGAGTTGTCAATGTCACTATATTGTCCCTGACATCCCCTATGAGTTTTTTGGCCTTAAAGGTGATTGGTTCAGAGATAGGAAAGGAGCAAATCTCTGAGGACTGGTGAGTTATGTACACATATATATGTGTATAAATAGTTTAATGTTTAAGAGCAAACATTGTGACTTGTTATAGGTCAAATATTCACTCATTAAAATCTTTTTTTTTTTTTTGTGAATGGTTGTTATTCTGTCTCTTTAAAACAAAGTAAAGTCATAAAAAATAAAACCATAAAAAAGAGTGTGCTAAGTAATGTTTTGTTTTGTCTTTTGTTATGTCTCTCGCATCCTATTTGTTATATTTTTAATGCATGAAAGTTAGTCTTGTACATATTATTTTTTAAAATATGCTTGTAATATCTATAGATTTATAGATTTTTTATAGATTTATAGATCAGAGGACAGTATTTGTCAAATTGTGTTACCAGTTTCACTATTCATATGTATTGAGCTGACATATAATGTGCTGCTAAACAGCTTTTACTCAAAGACGCCTCTCAGTGAAACAGATGATAATATTGTGTTACCTGAAAAATTGTCTGCTTTTGGTCCTTTGAGTGTTACTGTGTTGTGTTTTTTACTTGATTAATGTTGTCTTCCAAAGGAAATTGAATTCTAATCAAATATAGTTGGATCCCAGCAGGGAATAACCCCCAGGATTCTTATGAAATTATGTAAAGCCTCCAGGATGTAATGGGAATTTGGGTTTGGTGACATGTTTGCAATGAGATGTGCTGTTCTAAACCCAGCTAACAAGCTTTACGAGAGCCACGTGTCCCGCTGTCTCATTGTTTGCGAAGAGTGTTGTGAGACACAGCGCTGTGCAAGACGTTTTTCGCTTCCTCTGTTTCCATGGATACCACACCTGATTGGACATGAAGTCATGCGTTTGCCATCTGGATTGTTCCTGCCAGACGAGCCAGATGACATCTCCTCCAGATCTGCATCTCATAAAACATAAAAAGAAACCCCCACCAGAACGGACCAGCTTGTTTGTCAAACATGATGTAATCTTTTGTCTTGCATAATGAAATAAACATGTCAGCCTTTCTGTCTTTCTGATTTTTTTTCATTTTGATCGATTATCAGGTGTAACCATCTTTATCCTCAGCATCTATTTAAAACCCATTCTGAGTTTTCACACTCATTGCCTCCATTTCCCATTCCCTCTGTTCAGCATGCATGAAGCAGACAACACCATGAGCCCAGAGATCCATAATCCCCCCCTACAGGAAAGAGGTGGAGGGCTTTTAATGATTTAAATATTGTCAATGAGCACCGTCTGATTTGAAATGAGAATTTTGAAGGTTTGTTGGAATCAAACCAAAACAAGGCCACATTCACCCGCATCAGCATTCCCTGAAGTCAATGCTCAATTGACTGCTCCAAGTAGGTGCTTAATCATTTTTAATTAGGGATAATCAGACATCTTGTCCATTTTAGCTTCAGGAGTGCGAAGCGAGGTCTGCTGTGTGTCCTTAGTTTGACACTACGTCTTCAGTTCTTTAAACAGGTTAACGTTATCAGTTCCTTCTACGACAGGTACATTACACACCTGACTTCTTCAGCAGAACAATTGTGTTGCGATTAATTCAAAGAGTTTGACTGATAATTTGTTGGGTGATGACAGGAGAACAAGCAATAAAGAAGAAATGGGCAAAAATAAATGGGAGGAAGTTTGAACTGAGCATGGCAGGGCGGTCTTCCTCATGCTAGTATCTCTTAGTAATGAGGTGCCGTGAAGCCAAGGCTCTCGCCCCTTGCTGGGCCCTCATACATCATTAATGTTCCCACATCATAGTCCTGATAATTACCGGGGACGTGAATGTCACCTCAGTCGCACCTCCTCAACAGAGGACGACAGCAAAAGGTCTGTGGTCTGCCAGACGTGCCACGCGTTCTGGATCTCACACGCAGAGTTTTCTACGCACACACTCGCAAACATAACAATTCCACCCCAAAGTGAACCATATGTGTCCTCTTATCGTTATCAAAACTCACGGGACGCTCCACTCCTCTGGATTTGTTCCAGCTGGCTGCCTGACTCAAAAAGTCATGTATAAAAGTCAATTTGCTCGATTTACAAAGTAACAGCAATTTATGCACTTCCTTTCAGGGATAAGTACATGTCCAGAGAATTTTGGTTTAATTTGCAGATGTGCATATGTTTTTCATACGAGATTGACTTCCGTGAAAACCATCTGCATGCAGGTGAGTGCAAACTGCAGTAATTAGATTGTCAAAGTCAAATATATCAAACAAACCTGAAACTGAAAATGCTTGTCCTGATCAGTCTACAAAGTAGTACTAGGCAGAGCACTATGTGATAAGTTACACCACATCAAATGTTGAACCCACCAATTTAAACTTTTATGTAAAAATGGGATCCATAACTGAACTGTGTTTTTAACCAATCATTGTCATGCCAATGAGCAAGCAACATCTTTTCTTATTTCCTTGTTTTCAGACTCTGCAATAGTCCAACATGGCTGCCCTCACATCTTCATGTGACATAGATACACAACAGAAAATTATCAGAAACCAAAGTCTCTTTAGCTAAATAGATAACAGAAACATAATTAATTTTTTAAAAATTATGGAAATATTTTATTTTAATAATTATTATTTTTTATTCTGACATATTAACTTCAGTAGACAACTTAAATGTATTTTGTTTACTTATGTAAAGTTTCAAAATGTAATAGTTTTGAACATTAGTGAACATCTACATTTTTACATTAATGCTTACAAATGCAGAAAAAAAACTGTCTCAACTCACCAGACAGATAATTGCAGCCATTTCATTTTTTATTTCATGTTCTTCTCCACTCTTCATAGGATGCAGACACGTGTCTGTGCACATGGAGAACAACTTTGGGTTTAAAAGAAAAGAAAAAAAATCCTCATTTGGCCAATTATGCTGACCTTCCTAATTGGAGTCCATACAAAAGCCTCTTACTGTGAATGTAATATCCCCTCCTTCCTTGCTCTCTGGAGAGATATTCAGCATGCTCCTCTAACCCCACTGATAGGACAGTTTAGCTTTAAATGAGCCTGTTTTGCCTCGACACGTTTCTTTTCCGCACGTCCTCCAGGACTGTGGATTTTATTGATCGCCGTCCTCCCAGGGGTGTTGGCGCCTGGACTGGGGCACTCAGCAGCAGCTGGTTGGGCTGCTGATGGTTGTTAGCCCCGCTGGCTGCACTGTTCTGGGCATTGTGTCGTGCCAGGCTCAGCAGTTATCCTGCTCCCCTACAGCACTGTCTGAGGATGCTTGTTAGGATGCTGCCGAAAATAGAGGAGAAATATCTCGTCTCCCCACACAAATTCCATCTCCAGCATGCCTGGCTGATTTAGCTGGCTGACACAGGCTTACCTGTAACTGAGAGAGCAGAGTTTATATGCCTGTGTGGGTTTATGAGTTTGAAATTTGGCCTCATCCATGCTTTGTTTTAAAACAAGAAGAATTTACACATTTCCCTTTTGACAACAAATTCTGAGTTTTGACAGGAAGGGCAAATATGCAGCATCTGAAGAGGGAGTTCAGAAACACAATTTGGCTCATCATTCCCTTTTACCAACAGGTAGGGAGGTCTGTGTTCTTGCATTTGGATTAGTTAAATTATAACCAGGATAATTCATCAGCCAGTGCCTGATGAATTAACTGAAGAGATTTTCTCTCTTTTGTTAAAATATGTCATTATTTTGGGGGGAGAAGAGGGAATTCATTTTGTATAGGAGTCGAGAAAGGTTTGTTTTCTTAATTTGTCCAAATCCGTTTTTGTTCTGAATTAGCGACTTATCAGGATGGTATTCTAGATGACAAATCTCTTTAAAGTAAAACAGAATGACAGTAAAAAATAAAAGTAACTCTGCTGATTCCTTTTTTCAAATTTTGCTCTAGTTTTTCTATCTTTGTTTGAGTTTAAGACAAGAACAAGATTTTGTTGTAAGGAATCAAGACCAGTATAGATATAGCCAAGTTCATCAATTCACAAACTGAGTATGGGAAGTGGTGGGTGCTTGTCCCCCAGCACCCTGTGCTTTTTTTCACTAAGTGAAATTAGGGTGCTTCTGTTTTCTTCTAACATCTATAATTGTTCCCATGTACTTGACTTATGTCTGTTTGTTATGGGATCTGTGACATATAGGCAGATGCAAAAATATTTTTAAACAACAAAACAGACTGAATTATCGATTAAAGCTTAAACAAATGATAGTGGCTCCTCGAAAAGTAATTAAAAAGAAACAAAAACAAAATAACAATTTAACCTGGCAAGATTAAATTGCTTTTTTATGGACTGAAGGAAGTAATTTGCAGTACATTTGAGCTGGTAAGAAATTATTCTATTCTCCAACATATATTTGACATAAGAGTCATTTTACATTCATTTTATTTCTTACATTAATTCTAAAAAGAATCTTGGCACAATTTTGGTGGACTGGATCACCAAAAATTTACTTACAATTTATTAAAGGATCCACATTTCGGTATGTTTATGGAACGTGCCACGTTTTCAAATCAATCCAGATCATTAAAGCAGTTCAATGTAAAGTTCACAACTTACAGACTGTTTAAACTAGCACATTTTATCACACTAGGCCATGCGATACGTTCCTTAAATAGACTTTGACTTTTACAGCAGAGCCGTAGTCCTCCACAAACATCAGAAACTGGTGGGGTGAATAAAGCTCTTGGCAACTCTGAGGCCAGGTGCTGCACATCATTACACACAAACAGCCAGCTAATCAATGTTCATATAACAACACAGATACACACACTGACATGCTAGCTATCAGACAGAAGGCAGTCAATACACTTTTAAATTCAGATCACTCAGGAAAATGTCGGATATTTCATTGCTTCCTCTGCATTTCATTCTAGTTTATGTCACTCTGGGAGAGAAGAATTTCCCACAAAGCATGGCTGATTCAAAAATTGGCACCCAGATAAAAGGAATTGAATGTGTTTTAAATTTATTTTACATATTTTCCTTTCCACTGCCGAGGTACCTTTTCAAAGAACAGCTGCCACATTTTCTATTTCTTGCTATGTGCAGACAACATGTTTGACAGGCTGTCATCATCTAAATAGCACATTTTGAGGTGTGAGTGTTGGAGGCTTATCCAAAACAAACAATTGGCATGAATAAAGATCCACCACAATATAATGACATTCTGTAAGAGTTTGGACTAAGGTGTTTTAACAATAAAATAAAGAAATCTCTGCTTTTTAATCCTCAATTTGGAGTTGATTTTGTAAACTTTTTTTTTTAGCAATTAGAGCTTGCTGTAGCTTCAGATTCATTAGCATGTATTAAATGTATGATCTGATTTATTCACTGTCTGATATTTGGAGGAAGACGTAATGCTGGTGCCTTCTTATATCCCTCTAATACATCTATTAAAGTGAATATATCCATGGTAACTGAGCCAAGTGATAAATCACAGAACATTATTAGTATTGCTATCAGGCTGTGGTACGGAGCAGATTTGATCATTTATGGTATAATTGATGATGCTCATATGTACTTTAATATTAATTTCGATCTTTGAATCCATTTATGTTGACTGTGTGTGGATGAATTATCTTGTGTTTCTCTTCTGCCTGTTATGGTATTTTCTGAGCCACACCTGCTCATTTTACTGCTCCTGGGCCACATCCAGCCCTTTATTGGCCAGACTGGGGTTGTCAATAGGAAAAAAAAATGTTTTGGCCATTAAGCCATAAAAATGAAAAAAATTATCCAGTCATCAAGCACACTTTTTTAAAAAAATGTTTAAAAATGTGTAGGCTGAACCAGCACTTATTTTAGCAATCATTTATCGATCATTTTATTGGTGTATAAAAAAATCCAAAGTGCTTTTACAGCTTATTTTGCAAAGTCACCATCTGTGATCAGGATCAACCATCAATTTATTTGCCACAAGTTGGAGGATCTTTTTTTTTTTTTTGTATAAAATGGATGCATTATGCAAAATCAACTTTTTATATCTAAAGTTATAATGTAATTTCATAAACAAGATGGAGAAACATTGGGGATGTTAGAAAGGGTAGAAGATTCTTAGCCCAATTCCAAGGTGTCAGACTATGATGTGAAGTCTAGTTTCCTTCTGGTGCATAATAGCAAATTTTTTGTACTCAATACTGCATAAACATATGATTTCTCACTCAATTATTGATTAAGAATGACCCTTCCTGAAAAGTTACGCTAATAAACTGCTAATATTTCTACATTTACTAAATTTTATTTTATGTGTGGTGAATGAAAGAGTCTCTAATATTGAGTTAAATGTTGCCAAAATTATAATGTATGTGAAACTATATTTTTAAGTGTTTAATTCAGTTTTTACTGGGTCCATAAACAGATTTGATCCTGATCAAATATTTTTTTGATCAGTTTCTGATTTCTTACACACTGGACTCTTTCATCAGGACAGTTTTTGATCCAGCAAACAGCTTGCATGTGCTGCACCTTGGATTTTGTTATATAGTTTCGTCAATGCACAAAATGTCAGCTGTGGAGTAACTTAAAATGATTAGAAGAAAACCGTTTTAGATGCACAGTCATGTTCGTGTTAAAAATGCTTGTTCACGCAGGAGTCCAACCAAGTATCTACACATTCAGCTGTCTTACAGCTTTGTTTAGTGAATTGTTTTTCCAGCATGCAAACAAGGTCTGCAAATACCAGGAGACACTGTTTCTGGTCAGATTTGAATGTCAGTAGTCTGAATATTGGCTGGCTGGTTGTGAGGTTTCTTATGGAGAGCAAAGGTTTTAAATGCTGAGTGATATTTGATGTTTTGCTTTTAATGTCACTATCCCTCAACTATCAGTTGAAGCCACGTTTGATGTGTATCCAATCAGACTGTCTGATCAAAAGTAAGACAAAATAAAACTAAAAAAAAAGAAAAAAGGAGTCTGCATGACCTTTATCTATAATGTAACTGTATTTTTTTTCATTTTTTTTTTTTACAAGCATTGGCCATAATGGCTTAAATTCAACAGTTTGTTTTTTCCATAAATGAATAACACATGAAATAATACAGGACGTACTGTAAATTGGACATATCAAAGGCAGTGTGTTTAATAAAAACAAATGCAAATCATTTAAAATTAAGATAACATGCTCTTTCAACTATGATATTTTTTCAAACCTATATTGTATCAAAATGGTCATTGGAGGTTGTGTGTAGCTCCCTACAAATAGGAAGTGTTAAGTTGAAATCTAAAATGGTAAATCTGTCTTAATATTGTCAGTCTTGACAAATTCTGTCCAAAAAGCTTATTTTTAACCCAGCGTCTTTAAATAAGCTTGGACGTGGACCAGCGTTTCAGCGTTCAAGCTTTCATGACTCCATTATAATGATGAATTATTGGTTGCTATGACTACAGATTTAATTTGAAGGGGAGGTTTTCACACATAGTGTAATAAGGTAATTAAACACGGTCTTGAGAAGTCATTATTGCCACTCTGCACAGAAGAAAATATATGACAGGTTGGAAAAGTGCAGAATCTCCAGGCAGTTTTACCTTCGAAATTCACAGACTCAGTTCAGTTAAGTCCATTTGGTGGAGACTGTATGTGCAGCCTACACCTGTTGTGAAAAGGTCTACAAAACCACTGACCACCACAAGCCATGTGCAATGATCCAAATAAGTTCTGTTTATGGAGGGGTTATAACAAATAGCAATATAGCGCCATCACCAAGTTGCCGCAAAACGAGAAGACTATCGAAAACAATTGAGCACATTGGCTATTGAAAAAACAGATGAAAAAAGAATAAAGATAGAGTGACTTGTGGAATCAACAAAACCGGTACTCACGGTCATCAACACAGGTTGGACATCCCAAATAGGTTGTCCTGGATCCGGTGTGGTGGGTTAACTAGGCCCTCCAATTATTAATTCAGGGGCAAGAATATTTGTGTCAAAATAGGCCTGTTGATGAAGGAAATCATAAGCCTTATAGTCAATGGTTTGTCCACCAAAACAATGTCTGACTTCACAAACTCAACGGTTTCTACCTGAGGCACGTTGTGCATCTTCACTAGGGGAAGTAATAACTAGAACTGGTCCAATGGCAAACTGTTGGAGGCTGTTAAACATTATTAACTGCAGTTTTGTGACTTGCTCTTGACTGAAGTTCCTACCAGACGTGTGCTTGCTGCGGCACCTGCGATCAGGATCTGTGACCGGAGGTGAGCGGCCATAAATGAATTGCTGATGCTGACATGAAGACGTAACTCTTAAAGGAAGGTTCCCACCGGATTTCACATCACTTGGATGACCAAAACCCAAAAATGTGTAAAATATTATAAGTTTCACAGTAATGAGTTTTAGGTATTCACCTGTCTTGCAAATTCCTGAAATATTAATAAAACAGAAAATTGATCAGATAGATCGATAGATAGATAGATAGATAGATAGATAGATAGATAGATAGATAGATAGATAGATAGATAGATAGATAGATAGATAG
>CAEFZY010028553.1:0-20119 GCA_903066815.1 Brachyrhaphis roseni | reverse complement strand
TCTATCTATCTATCTATCTATCTATCTATCTATCTATCTATCTATCTATCTATCTATCTATCTATCTATCTATCTATGTCAAAGGTCTTCATTGTAGGTTTGATGTCTAATTTGTGACGCTACTGCAACAGCTATGTTCCCTGCTGTCCTCTTATTCAGGGTTTATAGAAGTGGGGATTAACAAGTATTTTTCCATCAGTCACACAGTTGTAAAAAAATAAAATACAATAAAATCATCTACTTTCTGCACATGCAGAATCCAACCAAACTGCAAGGAATTTGTGATTGACATGCGTCATCTGAGGGAACAACTACAGTCCAGGAGATAAAAGGCAAAATGACAAAGGAAAATCTAGTTATGTCACACTCTGACGAAACAGAATTAGACTTAGATCACTCTGATTCAACACTTGACACCATGATTAAGGTTGCCAGCTCTTGCAGCTGTGTTTGTTGGTTTACAGCAACTGTGTTTGCTTTTCCAGGGCTACAATATTTGACCATGCGGAGCTGGCGGAGCATTTAATTTCTTTGGTAAATAAAGCACTACACAACAGTTATGGACACATTCTGCCTCAGATGAGGAATCATGTAATTAACCTATCTTCTCTTTGTAAGCTATTGCTGCACTTTGACTTTTAATTTGTTGTCACTGCTGAGAACAGTCCAGTCAAATTACAAATGAATTATATAATCAATTTAATCATTTACTTTGTGTGCTTCCCCATGTTTGTTATTGAGCAATTATGTTCACTCTAAAGTCACTACAGGACTGAGTTCAAGGTGCTGCTGAGCAATACTTGCCCACCATCTGTTGCACATATACACTTGTTTATTAGAAGTTAATTGTTAGGAGAGAGGAAACACCGGAGTTTATTAACGTAAGCTCATTTTGTCGTAAAACAAAAGGGACAGGATATCAACCTGAGCTCATTCAGCTCTAAAAATATACATTTCCGAGATGTAGCCAATATGAGACAAGGTCAATCTCTGCTTGGTAGCTCAGATATTAAAGTGCAAAATTATTGGATAAAATTGACACCCATAATAGTGAAGTGATTGTTTACCATATTTTAAAACTAACGTCACACTGAATGCACCATTTCCACTATGAAACACAACAGTGTTTCATAGTTTCATAGAGACACTGCCTCCACATTAGGAGGCACTGACTTGAAATATACTTTATTCTCTTGCAAATGTTTATGATTAATTCTTATTTGTGCAATATCAGGTTTTCTGTTCTATTTCTTTTAACAATATGTTTAATGAAGTCTGGAAGCAGAAGCAAGGGTAATCCAGCAGTTTTTGAACGATAACTCCATTTATATTTTTAAGCCAAACCCCTTTTATGTGATCAGCTGACCTCTCCACGCTGTTTCTAAATATGCTGTTAATGTCCCTTCTCACTACAGCAATGGGAAGGATTCCAGCAAATAAAGCTGCATGTTTTAGGAAAAATGGAAGCACTGCCTCGAGATATAGAGAAAACATTGCACCGTGGGAGTTGATTTGTTTGTAATCTAATCCTTCCCCTTGTGGTACTATGAAACAAAAGATTTTTGGAAAGAGAGGGCCTGCTAAATGCAACTCTACCCTTGTGCATCTGGGGCAGAGTAAACATTTCTAGAACTCATTCAAATGAGCTCAGTTACGAATGATTAATCTTTAAAAGGCAGAAAAGTTATAACTTTAACATTGTTTGATTTTATACATACTGTATTCATTCATATCCATGTTTCTTGTAAAAGGTCTTCAAAAATAATTGCAGTGAAAATGAGTCAAAGACGTTAATTCTTTTGTGTTCTCACTTTCTAGGGTTCTGACCTAAACAGCACTGACTGTAAAGGAAACACTCCTTTGTTGTTGGCAACCAGCTGTGGAGCATGGAAAACTGTAGCTCTGCTGCTATCCAAAGGTGAAATAAAATGCTGCTCACATCTACCAGAAGCACTAAAGATTTCCGACAATGTTGACTTGGAATAGGTTTGAAGTATATGCTCATATCTTTTAAGAGGCCAATGTGAATGTGAAAGACAAATGTGGCTGTAACTTTCTTCACCTGGCCATCCTGCAGCCTAAGGGTCTGAAAAACCTCCCAGAAGAAGTGCTACAGGTACCCAAAAATTGTTGCTCCAAAGAAATCACAGTGTAGGAAGACATCAACATATTGGAATGTTATTAAGGCACTGTCTTTAATCAATTTGTTTCGAACGCTAAAGCAAAAGAGTATTTCTAATGTAAATTTCATTGAATGAGCAGTACTTTGTACAAATTTCACAATGAGCATTTATTACAATATGAAACTTGAATTTATAATAATGGGAGTATTATAAGGTATTGTGACAAAATTTGTAAAAGAAAAAAAAAAATGCCTCAAATCATGGAAAAGCTGAAAATTAAAATTCAGTAAACACTCTGAAATGCTGCAGACAATTTCAGCACAAGCTTTGTTTGTTTCATTACCATTACCAACATACTTTTTGAATAGAACTTGAGTGTTGTTAGTCCAACATGTCTATGTCTCTGACTTTAGCATAACAGCGTGAAAGCTTTGTTGAGCTGTGAAGATAATGAGGGCTGCACGCCACTGCACTATGCCTGCAGACTGGGTATCCATGACTCAGTGAAGAACATGCTGGGCCTCTCAGGGCAAGTTGGCCTCGCATGCAAGTCCAAAGACAAGAAGTCTGCCCTTCACTTTGCTGCACAGTAAGAAAAACACTGACTAACCGGAGTTTGATTCAAAGTTGGTTAGTTTTTTGGTTAGTTTTTTTTCCTGTTCCCTTGAGTTTCTACAGAAGCCAATAGTGGCTCAGACCTTTACAATTGTGAATCCAATCCATTGCATATTATGAAAGTGGCTGTGTTACTTTAATTTAGAAAAAAAAAACAAGTGTGAAAAGTTATCTGCTATTTGTTCTTTGAAAATTTAAGATCCATCCAACGATGGCTTTAAGTGATACATGGTGGAACAAGGAAGACTGTACTTATAGTGATAAAACAGAGCTTTTTACTAGGTCTCTACAATTAAACAAAATGTAGACAGGTAATAAATTAATGTTTCAACTCAACTAAAAATGTCACCAGATGTTTTTATCCAGTGAGGTTTTTATTTTTATTTTTTTTTAAATCATAGCCTTTTTGCAAAGATTAATTGCATCAACACACAATGATTCTTCACAAACCTGAAGGAGCTGTCAGAAGAACAGAATTCAATTACCTAGAAATGAGAATAAATGCAATAAATGTTGTGAAAGAATGAACAAGAGGCGTTTATTCGCATTGATTTTTCAATCACTCATACCTACTTAATTAGAACTCAGGGGCAAAAGAAAACTAAGTTATGATGTCATCCTATAAATCTTTGTGAAATCCCATTTTTAAACCCTGCTCAATTTATTGTGCTGACGCAAAGTCCTGCTGACCTTAAAAATTTCAGAAGCACAGAAGAATATTTATTAACAACACAGTAGATACATTTCAGAGCTTTAAAGATGGTTGGCTCCAAGTCTCACTGTAGTATTTTGACGACTGGTTGAAGTCTTGTTTGAAGAATGTCAGGATGCTTTGGGGGTAATTAAAATCACATCCATATGATGGTCTCACTTTTTCACGTAAACATGTTAGGTACACCATGTTTAAACTTTTTTTTTTTTTACTTGACACCAATGCTACACCGATGCACAGAAAATGGGTGCAGTTTTAGTCAACTTAAATCATTCAACTTGCTTTTTCTGCATTTTTATTAAGAGTGTGTGGCACTTTGAATTGGTACCTTCTGTCTAAGATGTAAAATGTATAGATAGGATATTCAGTTAGGGCTATTTTTATTTTAAAAGGTGTATGTACTCAACTGTGAAGGTAGTTTTATAATGAAGTTTGAAAAAAAAAATGTATTTTTTTTAACACATTCCTTAAGCAAATAATTCTTTGTACATTTTAATCCAAGTTAAAATCTTTTGATGATGCTCCTAAATCGGCATGAGCTTTGTTCAAATGAGATGTTTTACTCTCCATTGTGCTTTACGACATAATGTCAGACAGTCACCATACATGTTACGGCATTTTAGTGTTTCCGCAGCACAATGCCTCTCTGCCTCCTCCTCATTTCTTTAAGGTTTGGGCGCATCAACACCTGCCACAGGTTGCTGGAGTCCATCACAGACTCTCGTCTGCTGAACGAAGGTGATGAGCGAGGCCTGACGCCGCTCCATTTGGCTTCGAAGGCTGGGCACACCAAGGTGGTTCAGTTGTTGCTGCGGAAAGGAGCTCTCTTTCACAGGTAAACCCAAATGCTGGATCGTTGCATTTGCAGACAGCATGCACAGCATTTGCAAAACTAAAAACATGCGATGGTGTTGATACTGATATTTTAAGCCAGTGCAATATGTTAGCAAGCAAATTTATGGCATACGAATTTGTGAACATTTGTTTTTCAGTGATTACAAAGGCTGGAGTTGTCTACACCATGCTGCCTCTGAAGGATACACACAAACTATGGATATACTGCTCTCTGCAAATCCCAAGTTATTGGATAAAACTGATGAGGATGGGGTATAAATAATAATTTCTGTGTAGAATGAATTTCAATTTTTACATAAACGAGTACTTTTTTTTTCTTTTTAGAAAGAAATCTGCCCTATCTTTGACAACAGTTTTACCAGTCTGTACAGTTAGCTCTGTTATCAAGCAGGTGATCATTTGTTGTCACTTTGACATCCCAGAACACTGCACTCCATATCGCTGCGAGATCTGGACATGTGGCTGCAGTCAGAATGATGCTGGTCAGAGGGGCAGAGATTGTTTTGAACAAGAATGACACTTCCTTTCTTCACGAAGCGCTGCAGAACGGGAGAAAAGAAGTGGTCAATGCTGTAATCGACAGCGAAAGGCAAGTCATCAAAAATAAAAAGGCTTGATCTTAAAGAAATAGGTACTGTTGTTCAAATTTGTGATCTTGTGTTCTAAATATAGAAACAGTCAGACTCAACTAAGCTTTTACTCTTGCAGGATTGAGGAGGCTTTGCAAATGTTTGTTCCCGGTTCCACCCAACGATGCCCCATTCTTGACATGATTGAATTTCTGCCTGAGAGCTGCAAGGTTTTACAAAAAAAAAACTTTTATCATGAATCTTTGTACCCATTAATCATAAATCATTTCTTTATGCCATTTTCTGTTACGTAACTTGTTGTGACTAAGATTGGAGATCAAATTTAAAGTTCTGTCCCTGTGATTCATTCCTACAGCATATGCTTGACCGCTGTGTGAAGGAGTCTGATGATGATCACAACAGCCCTGACTACCATGTAATTTATCTGCAAAATGCACTATGAATACATCAGCCCGAACATCATTATTGAAAAAGTAAAAAAGCTTTCTATATGTGGTGTAGATTGAGTATGATTTCAGATGGCTGCAGGCTCCCATTTCACAGAAGTTGATTGAGCAGGCCTATGCTGCTCAGCCACTAGCCGCAGTCAATGTAAGTTTCCTCGTCTCCAGTCTAACTTTGGTGTGGTCAAACACACGTGTTTCACATGTTTATCACTCCTCAAAGCACACCTGATCATGATTTCTGATTATCTATCTTAGTAGATTTGTTGTGTGCTTTTGAGGCCACTCAAAGATTACAGACGCTTGACTAAAGCATGGGCATGAATTTTATATTAATTTGGGGGGTCTTAGTGACACTTTTAAACTCCAAGAAGTTTTAAAACCAAGAATTGCATTTGAATGTGTTTTGGATTTCCATAAAGTAGAGTCCAACCTTTCCATTTTCTTGAGTATTGGTCATTCTGATGAGTGCTGTCAAACATTTTCTGGCAAATGGAAACTATTTCAATTATGATCACTGAAAAGATGTTGTTTAGCTACATTTGTGTCAAGTTGTCATCAAGAAACATTAACAACCGTTCATAAGCAATTTGACTAAATATGTGTGGACTGGTAAAAATCTACATTAATATAAATCTTCTGCACCTGGTTTGTGGTCTTAACAATCTTTTATATCGCATGTTGTATCATTATTTTTCTGCTGAAGAAGAATGGTTAGGTAAATGTAACCTTACCACAGCTGTACTTACTGAGAATAGTAATTTAAATCTTTTCTATGTTAAAAACTTTTTAGTCACAATTTCTACAGGCAATGGTGCAATATAACCGCATTGAGCTCCTCAACCACCCAGTCTGCAAAAAGTATCTGGGAATGAAATGGTGTGTATCAGCAGTTTTACTCCCATAGGGACTGAACTTTCATTTCATTTCTCAAAATGTAAGTAGTGCTTTTCTCCTGTTTAATTTCAAAATGTTTTTTTGTTCCTCTCCACAGGGTTGCCTATGGGAGCAAAGCTCATGTGCTCAACATGTTTCTGTACTTGTTAGGGCTACTGCCCTTAACAAACCTGATAGTGGCCCTTCGACCCTCTGTAAACACCACCGAGACAGGCGAACTCGACATCATCATGGTTCCCACTTCATTCACAGAGGTAACGTGAAGTGGCCTGTAGCATAAGCTAAGATATTAAACTAATAAATGTGTAATGACCTAACTCTATTTGTTTCAATCTTTTTTTTTTCCTAGCAAAGTATGTTCTTGTCCTTCTGCATGGTGATGGTCTTGATCACTAACATCTATTCTATTGGAAAAGAATTGGTACAGATATCACAGCAGGTTGGAGTTACACTGTTATTCATATATCATTAAACTATTACAGAAAATTACTCCATACATATATTTCTCTACTAACCCTAGCTAGATTTGATAGATGAATGTGAACTAAAACAGTAAATATCACCTTAACTGTTTTGCATTTTTCTAACACAAAAAAACTACTTTATTTGTCATAATCCATTGCTACCCCAAAGCGCTGGGCTTACTTTAGGGACGGTTCGAACCAGATTGACTGGATGTCGGCCGTCTGCTCTCTTTTGTTCGTCATTCCCCTCATGGTCAACGCAGAAGGTTCGTGGCACTGGCAAGCAGGCGCAATGGCCGTTTTACACTACTGGATTGGGTTTCTCCTTTATCTCCAGAGGCATGTTGACTCCAATGTAACATTGCATTTATTTTACCATCATGTCTTTGTAGTGTTGTTGAAGTTGCTGAATTTTTCCATGTTTTAGGTTTGAGGGTGTTGGCATTTATGTTGTGATGTTTGGGGAGATCATGAGGACATTGCTCCGTATTGTGATGCTGTTTGTGTATCTAATGTTGGCGTTCAGTTTGGCATTCCATGCTCTGATGCTCAACCAGGTTAGTAAAAAATGAAACGCAAACAAACCTTAGCAAGTGCATATATAGTATGTATACTGTACGTTTTATGACATGATTTTTTGGTTTATGTGTTATGATCTACATATACACATTGTCACTTTGCTTTGTCAACAGAAAGAGTTTAACAGTGTGCCACTCTCTGTGATTCAAACCTTTGTGATGATGGTCGGAGAGTTGAACTACCAGAACAACTTCCTGGATGCTTATTTGAACAATGAGCTTCCATTTAGTTTCTTGACGTATTTCATTTTTGTGCACTTTGTTCTGCTCATGCCAATCCTCTTGGTGAACCTGATGGTAAGCGTACTAGCATTTTTTATTTATTTTTTTTTTTTATTGCACTTGGGAAATTGGTTATTTCATATGCCCAAAATGTGCTTCAAAACATTAGTTATCAAACTGTTAGGATTTAATATATAAAAATAGTCCAACAATTTGAATACATTCTATATGATGTGCATTTTATTCTATATTTATTGGGGGAAATTTTGTAGGTTTAAGAGCTTTGAGACAACTGAATACATTTGTTAAATTGTAAACAGTTTTTAATATTTGCATACTTAACTAAGCTAACTGGATCCTAACTTGTTATTACTAAATATTTATCTTAAGTAATATAAAATATTATTGAAGTAACAGTAACGTGTTTAAATTTAACTAGAACGGATATAAATCTTTTTAGAAGTGTAGCCTGGTACCAAGTTTGACTTGTAGTGCTTCAGAAACTGGTTAAAACAAGGTAGAGAGCTTGAAAAATAAATTTAAACAAGGAGCACGGTAATTTTTTGATAATCATAGCCGAGGGACTGGTGGTTAAGAAGCTCAGTTTTCCTTCAGTATTTGCACGTACACTTAGACTTTAGTTCCAACACATTGACATTATGAAACACAATTCTTATGAGTCTCTAGCTTTAACTAAGTTGATATATTTATTCATAAGGCAACCAATATACAGACATCAGTCATACTAATTGCTGCTACTTTAACAGACTTCTGACTTTAACAATAGTTAATGGTTTTAGAATTTAACCATTTATACACAGTTTGACGATCCATTGATGGCTCTGCCTTGCAGATTGGTTTAGCAGTCGGAGACATTGCTGAAGTTCAGAGAAATGCTTCCCTGAAACGAATAGCGATGCAGGTAAGTTTGGAGACAGTCTTCCTGACAATGTTTTATGTGCTGCAGCTTTTACAACTCACTCTGATTTTGGACTGTCATGAAGGTGCATTAAAGCCACCAGAATTGTAAATCAAGTGCACAGTTGATGTAACAATATATTGTTGAGGCCTTTTTTAATAAGTTTGGGATCAAGTCCAAGTAACATTATAAGAAGCGGGAGATGATGAATTATATGCTATCAACGCAAACTACAAAGTAAACGATTAATATCCTGCTCTACCATGCCCAAAACAAACTCAGCAATGAGTCAGTGCTATAAAACAATCAGTGTGGCAGATGTGTCTCAGAATGATTAACTATGTTTGTTTAGTTTTCTAATGTGGAGTTTATGTTTCCCCTCTGATCTAAGATTGATCTCCACACATCCCTCGAAGACAAGCTCCCTTACTGGTTTATGAAGCGAGTGGACAAACCCTCAGTCACCATCTACCCCAATCGCAAATGCTCCAAGGTATGCTCCATGCCTACGTTTGTAATAAATCACATCAGTTTCCCCTTTTATAAATATTCACTCTTTCTCACAGCACTTCCTAAAACTAATGATCTCTGGTGAGGACGAAAGAAGTGAAGTCTGGACTCGTCTGCAGTCCAAATCACAGAGCTGCACAATTGTGGAGAATGAGCTCAAAAAGCAGAAGGCCAGGTAAGACACCTACAAGTAGCTGATCACGAGTAATTCATTTCTTTAATTGCCTAAAAGCTTAAAAGCATGGATTACCTTGACTTGGGGATCTCAAAGAAAACTTGAAATAATCATCATAAATACAGGACACAGTAATCCATTCCAAAATACAGTATAGTACTGAAAGGTGGTAATGCTATGAGGCACAACAAACTTAATTTTTTATGTCTGAGCGTCCCCTAGTGGTGAATAATTGTAGCATTTGTTATAAAAATGCACTCAGTGCCTTGTGAAAGTATTCATATCCTTTGAGGTTTTCCACATTTCCCCTAATCTTTGTTGTATTTTCATGTTTTTTTTTTGTTTTTTTTTTACAAAATCTCAAAGTAATGCATAGTTTTGGAGTTGAGGGAAAAATATGTCCGTGTTTTATTCTTTTATTCTGAAATGTATTCCATGTTAGCCTGATCATTCTTTATACATCCCCCTTTTGCCACACCTACAAATCTTTTTAGTTATGTCTACAAATCTTGCACTACTCAATACAGAAATTTTGCCACATTCTTATTCTCATTCTCAAAATACCTCAATATCAGTCTGATTGGATGGAGATATACATTTTTAAGCCTTGCCACACAGATCCTCAACCGGACAGTTGTTGCCATTGACAATTCTTCGTTTTCATTTGCTTCATTATTTTTGGCAGGATGAAAGAAATGTCAAGCATGTTGGAGAAGCAGCACTGCCTCCTAAAGCTCATCATCCAGAAGATGGAAATCTCCTCTGAGGCTGAGGAGTCTGATGGTCCTGTGGCAATTAAAAGCAGCATGTGGCCCAGCTTGGGTCATGGCAAAGCAAGAGGCCGCATCACGTCACGCTGGGTGCCACTGATTAAGGCTATCGAGGCCAAACGCAAATAGGAGAGACCTACGCAGCATAAACTTTTCTGATTTGCACAGTGAATTTCCACTAATATATAGGTGTAGTTGACATCTTAATGAGTAAAACTATGTGTGTGACTGTAATTGTTCATGTCAAGATCAAGTCCTCAATTACAATATTTGCTTTCTGAAAGACGGAAGGAAATATTGGATAAGTCAGGATGGAAATGACAAGATGTAATCTTGCGTTGTTTATTGTTGCTTGTTTTTCTTGCAGTTGCTGTCTATGTAATGCTTTAATGCAGTGGTTCCCAAATCAGGTTCTCAAGTGTCCCTGCCCTGCATGTTTTAGATGCTTCTCTGTTCTAGCACACCTGATTCAAATGACTGCATGACCTCTTGGCTGCCACTAATTGTTGCAGAAGTTTGTTAAATAAGCCACTGATTAAAGTCAGGTGTTCGGAAGTAAGAATACACCTAAAACATGCAGGGTAGGGGTACTTGAGGAGAAGGTTTGGAAACCACTGCTTTACATGCCTTATCTACTCTCACAAAACATATTTCTTAATTTCTCTCACACTCCCAAATAAAGCATAACATTACCCTGCATAACATGACTGCAAATTATTCTAAAAGTTTTCATCTAGCACATACGACACTGCATAAACAGAGTGAGGAATGAATACATCAGACATCTGACTTTTGTTTTTTTTTTTTGCCTTGAGTTCAGTGCTGCAAACTGCTTTGGTGAAGATCATGGGAACCACAAGACACAAACAGAGTTTAGGCTCTGACATCATGAGCCTGCACCTGTCCCTCTGCTTCTCGAAGCCGACCTCTGATGGAGGTCAAGCCCCAGTCAAAGTCTCTGCTGATTGAAAAATACATAGTCCGCCTTTAGGTCCACTTTAAAGTGTTATTTATTACCACTGGTCTTGAATTTAATTATCCCCAGGGCAAGTAGAGCAACCATAAAGCCATCAATTACATCAAAGTTTGGGGCAATATTTTTTCTGTTTTACTCTAGGAAGTGTGTGCATAGAATGACCAATGAGTGCAATGTTTTATCTCCGCCTGTTCTCCCTCCGACAGTGAATGAAGCACCAGGATGAATTATGTCATATGTCATACAGCTGATGCCTTTTTTGTGTCAGTCACAAAAAAAAAAGGAGAAGATGACAGCTCATCAGATGATCGGTAAATCCGACAGCAGAATCCCTTAGCTTGCACCTTCATAGGTGTCAGTCAGGCTGTCCACCTTGCTGACGGATGCAGTGACAGAGGATGGGGTTGGCAGACTGCCCGAACCTCTCGCTATGTTTCCAGCATAACTCAATATCTCAACGTCATGATTCACCCAAGGATATGCTAAGAGCAGGAATCCGTGCAAGGTCCGGTTGACCGCTGGTCTTTTGAAAAGCTGCATGGAAAAGCACAGGTGGAGGAATGAGTCGCTGCTTCAGGGAACATTGTTAGACTTAGAAAAGAAGGCAGACTGAGTCACAAACTGTCGATTATTTTAAAATGACTGACTTGCTTCATAAGACTAAACATTTAAGTTGATGAAAAACGTGTAAGTCCAACTTGTAAACTAGCTCCAGCTCTGTCAGGTTGAATGAAGAGTGCAAATGTTACTTTTTAAAGTTTTGCCACAAATTCATTTGACAGCTTTAATCAACTTCATTCCATTGCAGCTCCCTTGTGATCAAAGTCAGTAATGCAGTGGAAGTGGAATCTTTGTCCTATAGTCTCAAGTTTTTTGGAACCTCTAAACGTTTTCCTTGCTGTCTTTCTCTCTACTTAACTCCATCCATCTTCTCTTCACCTCTGCTCCTTTGTCCTTGCTGAATAAAACACATCCCCACAACACATTTCTGCATCTGTGCCACCAGCAATTTTCACTGTGGGAGGGGGAGGGAGGTGATGGAGATTATTTAGATTTTTAGATTCCTGCCACATATTGGCATTACAGAGCAGCCCCGAAATATCATCCTGTCTAAGGGAGCGCCTTCTTTTCTTGTAATCTGAACCAATTGCATCTGGCGTTTCATAGAACTGCCTTTTGACAAGTCATTTCTTCTTGCTACTTTTTAAGTATGATATATACGGAGGGACTGTGACAAATATGAAGGCAAGGCGCCGTACCATTCTGCAAAGAACTGGAGTACAGTACAGTTCAGATCCCAGTTTAGAAGAAAATATTATCTCTGTGATGTGTTTGGAAAGAATGTTTCACAAAGCCAGACAAAAACATATTAGTTGCATGTAGATCATTCTTGGTAAACTCTTTTTCACATCTTTTTTTTTTTGTTGACACAAAGCACATTTTGTTAAACATCCTAAAAAAAAAAGAGTAAAAACATTCCGTTTGTTCCACAAATCTGTCACCTTTTCCTGTTCAGTTCATAGCTTCAGTAGCAGGTTTTTAACGGTGCCCCTTCGCTTTCACAACAGGTGTTACTCTTTTCTCTCCACACCAAATCTTTAAGCTGATTGTTACATGAGATCCTTTTGAGGACTCAAAACAAATACATAACCACCGCACGTTAAGCAGTAAAAAAGAAACGCTGCTACATGTGAAAGAAGATGGGGCCTCTTTGCATCTGCCACACCCTTGTCATGCCAGCACTCCAGATGTCATGGGAACCTCTAACAGCTGGGGCTGGTGCACAAGGGCTGCGTGTGAAAGGCTGCTCCATCTGCAGAAACCCAATCCCTCTGTGAAACCAGCAAAGGATTAGGTGCTTTTGATAAGCTCGCTAAGACATTTCTATTAAAGCACATCTGTAGGAGCAACAAACTGCAAGGACATTTACTTTACGTGTGCAGCAGCCACATTTATAGTGGGAAGGTTGCAACCTCCTGTACAATACACCGGGGATCCTATGTTGCTTTGGTAACATCAATCCCCAGACAGTGACTAAGGATTAGCAAAAAGCAGCCATTAATTCACAGTGCTTAACTGAATTATTCTGCTGGAGATGTGCAAGTCGACTATTTAACGGTTTCCACAAAGAGACAGAGTTGCAATCTGACTGGGGTCGTGGACGTTTGGAGAAAAGGGGAGGAGAAATGCAAAGAGGCCAAGTGCACGACACTTAAATTTGAGGGGTCCACATTCAGTTTTTGAAATATAACTCATTACTTTGTAAGTCCATTGAATGCTGGCCTTTTGTGGCCCCCCAGCTACATCATTATCACATGGATTTTTAAACTTAAAAGGATCCAATCAGACAGTTTTTTTCATCTTTAAGAAAAAGAAACTCTGCTGCACTTTTAAAGCCAAAACGGAAAAGCCATGTCAACAGGCTCGACTCCAAGTGATCCTGAGGACGACGAGATATTCCACGGAAGTGTCTCTGCAAATATGAGGAAAATTACCCGCCTCAGTGCCAGGCGGTATTTGGACAAAGATCTGGAATATGAGGGAGTTGAGAGGAGGATCCAGCAGGACCACAGCAGGCTCTCCAAGTCACACCAGAAGGAGTCGAGGCAGTCTCAGAGGAATGCTGCCAACGCTCGGGAGAGGGCGAGAATGAGAGTGCTGAGCAAAGCTTTCTCCAGACTGAAAACAAGCCTACCCTGGGTTCCCGCAGACACCAAATTGTCAAAACTGGACACCCTGCGCCTCGCATCCAGCTACATCAGTCACCTCAGACACATCCTGCAGGAGGACCGGCTGGAGGACAGCTTTGCACATCCAATCAGTCTGGTACGAAACTTCTCCAACAGCCATTCTTGGTAAAAAAAAAAAAAAATACTTTAATGGGAAATAAAGCTCCATTTACTAAATAAATATGACCACATGTGTCTCATGTTAAGGCTTAAAAGTTTTCTCAATAATTTTAACACTTTGAGAGTAAGATTTGATCTAATGTCTTCTGTTATTGTTACGTATGATTTTTTCAGACATGGCCCTTTATGTCGACAGGAAGATCAGAGGAGGACATCTCATCCGCTGTAAGACTTTGTGGCGCTACAGCGTAGTCCGTCTCTTTTCATTAAGCAGCTCACCTACAAAGCACCTCCAGAACTGACTCCGAGATTTGCTTTCATGTTCAACTGTCTGCATATTATGGTTTTGTAGTTAAACAACTCTTAACTAGGAACTGCAATGTTTTATTGTCTACATGTGTTGTGCTTCGTTTATTAGCCTTTAGGTGTTTTTGAATTATATTTGAAGTGGATTTTGTTTGTATTAATATTGATCTGTTCTCTGAATCAGAGTATCATTAAATAGCATGGGTTTGATTTAACATCAGTAAACAAACTGGTTTATGGTAAACACACAACGCTTATATAGTGCTATTCAAATAGATTTTTTTGGTTTTGAAGACAATCTGAAAACAAAAAAGACCACCATTAGTCTTTACATAATGAGTTGTATTTATAGTGACCTGCAATATTTACAGTCACCCCAGTTTAACTTTTTCAAATGCAAGGGAAGTGCAGCCTTCTTTCAGCCAGCTCGTCTGCAGTGCAAAGCAACATTTGAGGACGCCTCAGCACTCCACTGCCCAATGCTTCAAACAGCTGAGAAAAAACAAAAACTTTTTCTCTGGGAGTCACCTGATTGGTGACTGTGTTCATAGTTGTCCCCTGTGGGACTTTGTGTTGATGTTCTGATGGACTGATGATTTGTCCATCACAGTTTACAGCCATTGCCTGTAAATTGTGTGGTTACAAACTACACTGATGTTCTGCTGTTATTTTTTGGTCCCGTATCCTAAACTGTTCACTGTTTTATTTTTTCTGTTAGTTTTAGCCTTTTTAGAGCTGAAAAGATGCCTGCACCTGCCCCAAGGCCCTTAAAGACTTAAAAACAATTCTGATCCCCATGCTCAGTAATGACTTTGTTGGGATTGTTTTTGGAATAAGGTCCATATGTGTGTAGAAATACTTTCAGCTGTTTTTGTTGACTTGTTTTCATTGGCATATTTCTGTACTTCTTTTTTTGCAGATATGGTTCATTCATGGATCTTATAACCATTTTTAAAAATCTTTTGAAGTTTATGAATTAATCTTTAAACCATAGATTTCAGCGGTACATGACAATAAACATGGAAAAAGCCTACAATAACATGAGAAGGACAAATGTGTCTACCACTGCTGATGTTCTTAACATTCTGTAATATGTCAAATCAGGTGAAAACATTCTTTTGTTAGGTAACTTCTAGAACATGTTTAAAATAGTGACTGCTCGTTAAGAATCAGGAAATACATCTTTAGCTATCTTGAGGAGCACATGCAGTGTTTTCTCATTTGTTTGTTTTCCAAATCTGCAGGGGTCTTGAGAACTTGGACCTTGTCTGTAAGATTGTAGGCTTTCAAATTTCAGTCAAAACAAAGCTAAAGGAGAGAAACATCCTGTAGGTTTGAATTGGAAGTTCAGGAAGAAGGAGAAGGTCAGTAGCAGAGCATCCTGTTCAGTCAGCCAAACTTGCAATTCCCAAATGTGCAAGCTTGCACTCAACAGCCTCCACTCTTAGTAGACAGAATGGATAATAGTGATCTCTTGATGCTGCAGCTCTTTCATCCAGTTAAACCCCACAATGATGGGAACACAGATGGGTCAAGATCTTTTCCGAGGCGGTCTACTGGGACGCCTGGACAAAACTGTTTAAACACAGAAAGAAACGGGGAGAAGAGAGGATGAGTTTTCATCAGGTTAAAGCAGAGCTGCAGCTGTTGCCATCTTGGTGAGTTTCCCAGATCCTTAAACCGTTCTCCTGGGACACACCGGTCACTGCTGGACCTAAGCAGCTAATGAGCTGCCTTCTCACACTCGGCCTTCCTCTGTTCTTGGACCGTTCCCTGCAGTTGGGGCCGAAAAAGTAAAAGTGCCTGATGTTCAACTTGACCGCACTGAAAATGAGCTCCCATTAATCAAATCTGCTAAGACGTCAACAGAACCTGAAGTCTAGCAGAGTTAGCATTTCTGTCACTAGATCTACGTTTTCAAAGGATAAAGTATTTGTTTTTACAAATGATTTTCTAAAAAAAAAAAAAATGTCATGACAAGGAGGATGCATGGTGAAGGATACTAGAACAAAGCTGCATTCTACATTATATTGAAAGGCGCGTTGAAGTTCATGTCTTTGACGCTACAAGTCTGCCACCTAGTGGTGACAAACAATGTCAAACTACATAAGGTAGTTTGGAAAGCTCTTAGAAGATGTAAATGTGATTTACAAACATTCATTTGGTGTAACATCTCTTCCTCATGTTGTCTTTGGATTTATGCAACACTGATGGCCTCTTGCACCCAACAATGATTCTTCCACACACTTTTTAGACAAGAAAAAACTAATTTTTACATTTATGCAGGTAGATCATAGTCAGATTGTTCAAAATGAAACAGGAGGAAAGGATTTGTTTGAGCAAATTATTTCTCAAACAAGTAGTTTGCCAGGTAATAAATAAATAAATAAATACATAAATATGTGTGTGCAGGCGTTGGTGTGTGTGTGTGTGTATGTATGTATGTATATACCATTTCCTTTAATGTAATTTTCTGTCAGGCATTCAAACTATCATGACTCCTCTGGTGGCAAAGGTTCTCTGTCGTTGAACTTGAAGGATTCAACAAACTTGAAGACACACACAGTTTTCAACCAGAAATTAAGGTCTTTAATAATGCTGGCTACAGTCTAAAAATAGGAACCAGTGTGACTATTATGAAACATGTAGGAGAGAGAGCATTCCACTGAAAAAAGTGCAGATTGTGCACGATGAAACTGAGTTCTTCTGTTGTGTTTCATTTTTTAAGAAGATTAATATCCTAAAGCAAGAAAGGCTGCAATGCATTTTTGCCAGTGTCAATTTTGACCCCTAACATTTCAGCAAAAAACACATCAGCAATTAATCAAAACTGTTCAAACATTAAAACACATTTTTAGCAGAGTAGAAAAAGAATTGAACAGGAAGCATGTGACAAGCAGAATTAAATAACTATAGCTTCATTATTACCTAAAAAAAAAGTTCAAATACTTGCAGTAACATTAACCGCTGAGAACACAAAGAAACAAAATCAGGAGAGCAATAATGAGCAACAACTACAGGACAAAAGAGCAATAAAGAAGAAAAGCATCAACAAAACAGGAAAATCTGTCTAAACTAGGAGGCATTTAGGAGGTTATTACATGATGGGGGAACAAAAGTGATTGATTACTGATGAGTAACAGCCAAGATGGAGGAGCATCTGAGGACAACTAAAGAAAGGGAAGGACTAAATACAGGGACAGTTACAGAATACAGCAAGAAGACACAGGGCACACCCAGAAACTAATGAAACAGAGTACAACCAACACAAGACTGACTCAAAATATAAACACTCGGATACAGCAATAATTGATAGAAACGAACAAAAACAACAACAATCCCGCTCCCTTCTACTCCCCCCTTCCAAAGACTTTGACATCACAAAGGCAGACAGAACAGTTAATAAAATGTTTTAATTCATTTTCTTTTTCTAGGTTTACGTTTATTTTACTGCAGTGTCATTCAGGTAGCTGAACACTGCAGTTGCCATATTTATTGGAACACCTGGTGTTCCAATAAATCTTATCTTGTCTTTTTATTTTTTAGAAGAAATGAATAGACATGGGCATCTGTACATCATATGAATATTGTATTTATTGCAAACATTCATCCATATCTATACCTGCTACCAACCTTTTTCATATTGGTTCTAGGGAAACATTCAGTACCTTTATCATAGACAGCTACACATTTTAAATGATATCAACTTTGAGGAGAAATGGAGAAACACAAATTATCTCCCAAATAAGTTGCATTATATTTATCGACATTTAAGAAAAACACCTATAAACAAATGTTTCACAATGATGGTTCATGCAGTATTTTTACCAAAGAGTATTGAGTTATTTTATTGATACATTATTAGGCTTCAGAGAACTATAATTTTCTTGTCCAGCAGAGGTCAGTATTTATTCACGTTTGTCAACATGGTAGCGGCGTGCTATTTGCTCAGAATTAGGAAGCATCATACGAAGTTATGCTTTCCACAAAAATTTTCACAGCCAATCCAAAACATTTATGCAATTTTTAACAACATAGTAATTCCGAGAAAATGCATTTCTAAGTAATCGGTTTGAAAGATTTGGCACAGCTCCACTGTCTTCAAATATCAAAAACATTTTTCATTTGAAAGATAATTTCCATGAACAGGAAGGTACTTTGTGTCCAAAGTCAACATGAGAAGTTCAGCGAGGCTCCCTTTGTAGCTACACCCCCCAAAAAAAAAAACAGAGTTTGCTCCCTAAAACTTGCAGGAATCCACCCCAAGTGCTCTGACTTGTCCTAGACCGCTTTGTTTCTTCATATCAAGTCTAACTTGAACAGAATGATTTAAATTTCATATGTTTCAGTCATATTTGTTTGATGGACACATTGCTTTTTTTGGAATATATATTACCTTTTCAGATAGTAACATTTTAACCTGTAATCTGTCATCTCACAAAACTTATATTAAAAAAATGTCTTTTTTTCCATGCAACTTTTTTTTTTAGATTTATTTGTAAAGTTTGCAAGCACTAATGTTTAACATTAATGTCCTATGAAATCAGGATCCAGAGCAACAAAGAAAGTTGCAGTCGGACCTGAGACAAAAAAAAAGAGAACTTTTGTAATAATTTTGGAGCATAATGCATAGACCTAAGAATGACATATTTGTAATCACTGGGCATTTGCCAACGCAACACAAGATTTTAATGTTCAGATTTGTTCGGTCAGATATTGTCCACTGTATTTGCAGATTGACAAAAGTATTAACAACGCTCCGAGATAATTCATCTTTATGGAATAAGTGGAACAGTTGCTATGAGACATTGGTTGTAATCCTTTTAAATTATTATTGTATATCTTATGTTTTATTTTTAGCTGAAGACAAAATGATCTCCAGCATTTTCTTTCCAAGATTTTCTTTGCTGAAGAGTAAACACAATAAACTGTTCAGAATTAAACCAAATACTGTATCTGAAGCAAATACGCTGCACACAATATTTGTGTAAAAAGGGAAAGTATTGTGGACCATGTGATCTGTTATTCATGGAGAAGACACTGTCCTCTACTCCACAGATGATTTGGTTGCAGCAAGTGACTGACGGTCTTGCTCTCAGGGGAGGACTGGCGTTCTTTGTGTCGTGATGAGCTGAGTTCTATGAAAAGAAAACATAAAAAAAGAGACCAGGGACAGACTGGAAGGGAGATGTGAAAAGATGGAGGGATAAAAAGGTAGGAAAGATTGACAAAACAGCATCCGCATCAGCCTTACGGGCATTCCTCCGTCGTGTCTACCATTGTCTGACTATAACTTGGCGGGAGGACAGAGAACAGAATATCAGTCCTGAGCTGCTTGGGTGGAGTCCTGATTCGTGCTTTGCTGCCTATAACAGCCAAGAGGAAATAGATATTTGTGTTTGCTCTCAGGGTGTCATCCAGACAGCCCAGGCCTTGTTTACAAGAACTGGGCGGTGGCTGCAGCTCATTATCTCCTCCTAACCTTTCTGTGTGTCTAACGATGAAATTTACACCACAAGGTTGTTTCTCTGGACTTGCTTTGGATGCTCACTTACTTTCACTTCAGAGGGATTGATCAGAATTGTACATTGTAGGCAGTTAAAATCTTACTTGCAGTAAATAATCTTACTTGCTTGGCTGCTTCATTAATTAGAAATCAGGATTATTAGCAAGCAAAGACTGACTTGGACTCGTATCATCATAAACCTAGTTCAAACTCAAAGGTATAATATTTTAAGCAAAAACAATTTCATGATCCTTTAAGCTGTTGTCTTGTTTGTATGGGTGGAAAGCTACACAAAAGCTGATCATTATTAACAGGGGAAATGGAGGTCAGTTGAAACACATAACAAGAAAGGTACGTGTAAAGTATTTCTGTTCATAATAATTGTATGACAGAAAAATAAAATAAAATTTCAAAATAATTTTTTTCTATGCTATACAGAACCCCCGATCTCCAAAATACTTTCATTTTTACTACATTAATGCTTTTTAAGAAATAAACTTTTGTTGGTCAGTAATCCTAGAACAGGGGTGCTCATAAGGTCGATCGCGATCTACCGGTCGATCGCGGGAAGGTTTTGAGTCGATCGCGGCAGCAGGTGACAAACTGAAC